>JAPDSC010149626.1:0-15018 GCA_026290005.1 Latrodectus geometricus
ATTTAGGACTTAATAGGATCTCATATAAATCATTGAATACCAACCATGTAAGTACTTATTCAAGGGAAACTAACTAAGTTCAAAAAATTAAATTGAAAATCAAACGAAATCAAAACTAAACGAAGGGGTAACAGTGTTTATATTCAAGCTCTGAAAAATGTCCCCTATATAATAACTGATGCCATTTAGAAAACGGTAAAAATGTAAAAAAATATTAAATATAAATAATAAAATGAAATTATTTGCTTTTAATATAAAAAAATTCTCCATATTTCTATTGATAATGACACAACCGAAAATAAAAGTAACAATTTAAAATTTCGCATATATCCTTAAACTTAATTGAGAATCTACTTTAAACTGAGAGTTTTTTTTACGATTTAAACTTAGAATTTTAGTTATATTTTACGATTCATGTGATTTTAAGGTTATATTAAGACAATCAATTTCTTTGAATCCTCAAATGTTTCTGTTACCGCTTGGTAATTTTAAAAATATTTGATACAGGATGCTTTGGTAATATATTTTACCTAGAACTATGTTTGTTTATTATTTGCAATGGAACAGTAAGACGAATTCTTATAGAACTAAACCCTTTTTTGTTAATAATTTAATCAATACGTGCTAATAATAAAAACATAAAAGCCCAACCACTTAGAAAATAAGATTTATCAGAGCATAAAATTTCTGCCGAATGTCGACTTTCTGTATTTGCTCCATTTAAAAATTTTGTCAAATATAAACATTATTATATTTTTTCCAATAACGCATATTTTGCTGAAAATAAATATGTTACGTGAATGTTCATTGTTGTAGGAAATAGCTCATTTCTTGTACTCGTAACAAAATTTGCAACTGCTCATACTCTTTCAGAAACTTTATTTAATTTGGCATGAGATTTTTATGTTCTTATATGAACATTATATTGTAGTTCCACAATGAGTTAGTTATTCGTGGCTGTTTATAGTGGAATCCAATGAAAATAATTTGTGTCAACTTTCTTAATTACTGAAAGGACAAATATAATATTATTAACATCTTTTTACCAGGATTTAAATTTAAAATTTGGATATAGATGAAGAAACATTATCATGCGATATTCTCAACAAGTTCTCAATAAATTATTTGGTGTAATTATATATATTATTTAATGATGCACACATAGGAAGAATGTGGAGTAAAATTATATAATATAAACATGTCCAACGTATGTCAATAGATATTGAGGAACTACTTTTATATACCCCCCTCCCCCAAATCAGAAATTTTGCGACTTTTTTCTCACCAACCCAAAATACCTGTTTTTGGCACCTTTTTTCTTGCCAAGATGCAATCTCGCTAAGTACAAATAATTAATACATAAAAAACTTAAAAAAAAACTCAAAAAATGGTACAAAATACAAGAAAACATTAATTTGGCAACAGCAAAAACCTAAAATTTTGAAAAAACCTAAATTAGCAACACCAGAATAAGAAACAGCAACCCTAAAAAGTCCGTAGGGAGTGCCAGATTTGGCGCGTAATTTTTGGTAGATATATCAAAGTTGTTCCGATATTGATATATGTTGGATGAAGTAGGATCCACAGAAATATATTATCATATGTCTTAACTTTTATTTGAATTTTGTATATTAAATTATATATTGTTTATTAAAACCTGAAATAATCAATATTTTACTCTAACAATTAAGACATTAATTATTGAATGTACAGTCTACATAGCCTGCGAATGTTTGCCTCGGGTTTCAACAACATAATTATATTATTGGAATCACAAATTCTTCGTCAAATATTTAAAATCAGAAAAAATGGCGGAAATGATTAAATCAATAAAATAGTCTGGCAAACATATAACTGAAGTGATGAAACTACAAATTTGGTAAGAATGCAAGTGATTACAATGGAGCTCATATTCTGGAATTGAGAAATGCGACGCTTATAGTCTATGCATAACTGAAATTCTTATGACATGACTACCATATGCAAATGCTACAAGGAAAAATGTCAAAACACAGATAAACATTTAGGCAGAAGCTTGTTTTAATTCACTAACTATTAGAGAGCTCAGAAATCACAAGGAAATGTTAAGGAAAACTATATGGTTCGCTAAAAATATCTCCTGAGCTTGTATTATCTAAAGACATTGAGAATGATAGACTGGTGATTGTATTGTTTAAAAACCTTGACAATGATAGACTGGTGATGCATCAATGCACTGTGTATACCAAGTACAGAGCTACAAGTTTGGCAATGACCCAAGACAATCAAAATATTATTGGTCAAGAGCTCGTGGATTATTCTGTGACACATGAGTTCTTGTTTTTCAACAAACACATTCTAAATGTCACTGAAAAGCGAATTTGACTTTCAAGTGCTCATTACGTGTATTTCTTTGATATAAGAACAATGAAGATATTGATTATAGTGATGTAGAGAAGGAATGATGGGAAACTTTATAAATGAAATCTTTTGAAATACTTAGTTTAAAGATAAAATATTGTTTTGTTGCTACGGTTCATCATCATTGATTCCAAGCATGGAAGTAGTTTGGTGGATTCCATGATATAAAATGATTATATATATAAATATATATCAGAAATGTGTTTTTATTATTTTGGAGCTCTTCATAAAAAAGAAAAAAAATTGATTTAAAAAAGAAATAGAAAAAAAGATTTAATAGGAGCAAAAATTAGAAGAGGATAAAATTCACAGATTAAGATTTCATTACATTGTAATAAATATTATAAATTGAAATCAAATAAAGAAGGAGAAATCGAAAACTTATGTGATGCTATATCATACAATCTTTTGATTTTTCCTTCTCAATATTTGAACTTATTTCACATATGTAAAGCTATGTCACTTAGGGGAAAAAATGTAAAAAGAAAGAAAAGTCAAAGCGTATATCTAATCATTCAGGTTAGGGTATGAAAATCTAGAATTTACGTAATGTTATACACATTTTATTATTTCGACATTTTCATTGATAGTATTTAAAATGCATTGATCTTCACAGGATGACAATCTCGGATTTTATAATAAAAAACCAAGATTGATCAAATGAAGTTTATTTTCTTCTGATCAATCTCGATCAAAAGAAGATCAAATTAAACCATTTTCTCTATTGATTACACCCTAACAGTATCAAACTACGAGTAGCCCAAAAAGGAGAAGCAACCATTCTTCCCATTGCTAAAAGTAGACAGTATTTGTCTAAGTAGTTCAAACAGTAATTGGCTTCGTGTAGAATCGAATGGCATAAATGCTCTTTAGTGTCGAATATGATAAGTTCAATAATTGGACAATGAAAATAAATTTTATTTTCAGAATGTGAGTAAACTGACGAAAGAAAGATTGAAAAACGTTTCAGACATCAAGGAGGGAAACAACATTTTAATAATGCTGATAAACAATACATTAAAAGCATGATGAAATAATACAAAGCACAAAAAGCCAAAGCGAATCTCCATATGTGAGCACACAGGAGTAACACAAATTGAAGAATAGCATAAATAAACAAGATAGCACAAATTGCAGAAATTTTGGAGACTTAGTCGGGAAAAAATTAGGCAATTTGTTGCTTTACGATATTTTAAGAAATAAATTTATTTCTTAAACATTCATTGTGATGAATATTAGAACTAAAAATTTAAAATGTTAATTATAGATGGGATCCATTCAGATTCTTCAAAAGTAAATATGATTACGATCGTAAATATTTTGTATCGAAAATCTGTCTCTTTTAAACTCTGATGCCCATTATCAACTCCTGAATAAATTAAAAATTTGGATTATTTACATTTTTCACAGCTTGCATTTTCTGCATATGGAATGAAATCAAATAGTGCATATAACTTGTAATATGTGGTCCATGAAATATGTCTTTGACAGTTAAGTGTCAAAAGTTCATGTCAAGGGGTAAATTTTAACTTTAAAAATATGATTTTTTTGTGGGGAAGTTTTTACCCTACCATTTTTGATTAATCGTAGCTTAGCTTTGTCATTTTACTTTTACGCAAATCTTTCGGGGCGAATATTGGGAATATTTAAATTATATTTCTAGTTGTAAATAAATGTGACTTATTAAGTTTTAAAATTTATTTGAGAAATCTTATTTCATGCATTTTGATTTTTACTGCTGTAAGAATCAAAATTCTTACTGGTTTTTTGCTTCTTACTTTCTAAGAAATTGTGTAAATAATACGATACATCGAAATATTTTGCTAATGTTATATTGGTGGTTTGTAAAGAAAATAATTCATCTGACATTGTTTATAGACGAAATTTATGAATACTGTCTTTTAGTTTAACGTGACTGCCCTTAAAATTGATCCCGCGAATATTCCACTTTTTCTATTTGCAATAGTTGTTATTGAAACACCCTTAACTTCCATATGTCACAATGTAATTTGCGGTCACAGGAACATCAGCTCCTCCAAAAATGAAATAAGAAACGGGTATATGTTATGACTGATTGTATAGTACACGTTATTCAAACTCAGGGTACCTGTTATTCTAATCTTTAACCAGGGTGCAAAATCAAATTAAAATATGAAAACACTGGATTTGGACTAATGAAATCGTTTCAAATAAATTCGCCAATAGTCAGTTTTGAAACTGGACTTATTTTGTGGTTGAAATACTTCTCTTGATTTTACATCACTCTCACTTCTCAGAATTTAAAATCCATTTGATTAAAAGGCCCATTTTTCTGAAATTCAAAACCAAATAAATACGATAGAGTCATGAGTTAAGGATTAAAATCTAACCATATGCAAATATTTGTAGCCTTTAACGATTGGCGTGTAAATTTATTCAGAAGTTACGTCTGAATAAACTTTGCAAACGAATTTAGGGATCTGTGCCAATGAGAAGCATGTTAGTGTAATTGAATGAAGAACTCAAATAATTTAAACAAGCATTTTAATATTTCCACTTATAACTACAATCTTTGAACAATTCCCTTTTTAAATATACTTAATTTATTGTATTTCTGTTACCCAAATAAAATATAAAGGATTAATCCTTTAAAAATGACAAGTCATAAAATTCTTAAAATAGAATAAAAAAAATTATGTATTTTAAAGCATTCATATTTGATTTCGAAAGGATATGTGGTTTGAATTTTGCCTTTATGCATTGTATCCAATTTTATTTAAAATTATAATGCCGTAAATTCTTGTTTTTACGAATCTCTAAATTACGAACATTCACGCTTTCACGAACAAGGCTTGTCACTAACATGTTTACATACATATAATAATTTTAATCCTTATTTACGGACTAAAATTTAAGAAAAAAAATTTTTTACGAACCATGCATTTTTTTCTGTTTACTTTTTTTTATTATTATTTATCTTTTTAATTTTTCATTAATCAATTCCCATTACTTTATGAATGAAATACATGGATTGACATTTTTATTGGAGTATCCTTCGAATTGTTTAAACTAACTAAGCTACTGATGTTCAAATCAGAATTTTTAAAAATAATTCATGCGAAATTACTTTCGCCTATTCTGACACTCGTTTTAGTGCACGCAATCTATAGCTTCAGATGCTAATATCGTAAATTGCATCGAGTGATCATGGCTTGAAATCGCTTTATGAAAATGAAATTCCAGGCACAATCCCTTGCAGCCAGAAATTTTATTTCAAGACTTTAAACGTAGACTCATTTATAATCAGTAAATAAGGAGTATCGATTTAATTTAATTATTGAGAAGATAAGAAATGAAAATGGAAAGAACATTTAGATGTAAAGCTGAAAGAAAATGGAAGTTATACGATCATTTGTAGAATAAGCAAATGAGTGCTTTAAAAGAATGATACTTTTTTATGTAAAATAAAAGTAAAATATTTTCCTGTATCACGAAAAACTGCAAAATGTGTTTTTAAAAATATAGTTCAAACATTTACTGACAAAAGATAATAAGTGATTATTTATTTATTTATTTTATTTTATTTTATTTTATTTTATTTTATTTTATTTTGGGGGGGATTTTTGAACTATAAAATGAAAATACGAATTGTTCTTAAGTATGAATTTTATGTTGTACGTGTTTCTCATACAATTTTCCAAAAATACTTTATGAACAGTAAGAACAATTTAGGACAACTCTTTTTCTGTATTTATTAAGTCTCTTCAATAGATTATAAAAAACTTAATAATTATTTCTATTTATGTCTTCATTGAAATTACAAAGCATAAAGCTGTGTCACCATTACTCGCTATTTGAGAACAATTATTTTTTTATACAACCTTCCCTTTGTTTCAGTTTATGTCAATATGTCACACTTTGTGATTTCAATTCCTTAAGTATTATTAAGTAATATAATTTTATTAACTTACAAAAGTTATGCAATTTTATGTGCAAAATATATTTTTCTTAATGAATTTGTTTAATATGATGCTGCCATCTATTGAATTAGAAAAAAACTAAGTGTAAATATTGGTTTCATGGAAACAAAAACAATGTTTCAAATGTCAATGCCTTTATTTTTATTGCCCATATTGGAATCTACATGCTGCCACAATAGATATAATCAAGAATAATAAAACTACAATATAGAAAAAATGTTGTATTTTTTTCTCTTATGACAACGAAGTGGTAATTTATTTTTAAATTGGAATGTTTAAGATATTTTGAGTTTTGTGTATTAACTTGATAGTTTTTAAACTTAATTAGCAATAGTATTTGATTTTAATGTTTTAGAAGCTATACATAAATAATTGAGAAGTTGTAACAAGTTCTTAAGTACTAATTTTAGAGGAGAAAAATTTTAAATCAACAATTTTTGTCAAACTTATCTGTTAAACTTGTGATTTTTTTTTTCCCTTATACATACATTTTCAATAAAGCATAAAATTTTTATTATAAATGACATTTAAGCTAATTTTTGTTAAAATGTTTTATTACAAAATTTTTAAATCAAACTTAATTCTCGTAATACATAGGGAAAATAATGAAGTTTTACAAAATTAATTTAATTTTAATGACTCTAAAATAATTTTTGAGAATTCCGAAAATACTTGTCATTAAAAACTTTTAATTTTAAATTTTAATTTGTAAACTTACTTTTTCTTAGAAAAAGTGAACCGTATATTTTTATTTCTAATTCTGTAAGTTTAGTAAAAATTATATTAAAAATAAATAAGAAATTTCGAAACAAAATTTTGACAAACAAAAGACAGATTTGTTTATTTCAATCTCTTTTTTTACATAGCTACTGTTTTCATTTATAAATAAAAAATCCTAAAATTTGCATAACTCTTACGACTGATTATATAAATGTGTTTATATAGTTTTACAATCTGAAATGGAACAATTTTTGAATAATTAGAATTATGCACATAAATATTTCTTGCAACACCATTAAAACTCTTATTCCATTCATTATTCTTGTCATTAAAATTTTTTAATGACAAGAATTCGTGTTCTTAAAAGATTTTAATGTCAAGAATAACGTAATAGTTGGGCCCATAAATTTAGATAACTATTTACTGTTAAAATACAGAAATAATGTTTCACATTTTGTTGTTTAGCATCATGGAACTAATCAAGTAAAGCATCATGGAACTAATATGCCCTGCAATAAAATTTTTTTTAACTGAGAATTAATTTCGTTGTTGTGATTATAATAATTTTTAAATAAAATACATGTATTTATCACAGCTTGTGAAATAAAATAAAGATTCTTTATTTAATTAATTTGTACACTTTGGGGTTTATGATTTTTTGTTGAATAAAAAAATATTTTTTAAATTATTGTTTTAAAAGTTGTCAGTTGACATAATTTCTTAAGCAGCAAAATTTATTTTAAGAAACATTTTTTCCTGCATTCCAAATTACATAGAAAAACAAAAATAATATTCCATAATTTATTAAAAATTAAAAAAAATCCAATGGATAGAATTAACAGAAATAGAAAGTTTCTATATTATTCAAAAAAATTTATAGGCGAGAATTTTTCCAAGAAAATTTTATTGATAACAATTAAAACATTCGTTACTAGATACAAAATTTTTATAAATTCAGAATTTCCGTTCACATAATGTAAAATAAATTCCAATTAAAATTAGAATTTTAAAAGAAAAATTGTTTAAGTATTATAGAACTCATAAAATATTAACATTGTCAACCCATTTAATATTGAGGAATTCAATGTTAAATCTGAAACTGAAACATTGGACGGCGCTACGACATCAATCAGAAAGATCATCAGAAGAAACAATCAGAAAAAATCTATAATCAATAGCTCTTGAGAATCGACTTCCATATCGAAATGGACGTATAATGGTCTGGAATTCATTGCAAACTATATATATTAAACTTATCAGCGCTTAAAAGCAGGTAAAAATTGTCGAAGCAATAAAATAACCAATCACGGAGTAAAATTGATCAATCAATATGAATAAAAATATGCAGATTTAAAGAATAAAACTATTAATTTACAGCCACAGGAAAAGAAGAAATCTTAAGTTTAAAACCGATCGCAATGAGCTAAAGTATGCTAATTTAAAGAATAAAATGGTAAATTCTTTAAGAAAAATACACACACACACAAAATTTCGTTTTGGACCCAATTATCATAATTTTAATTCCCATTTATGGTGTAAAATTTTGAAAAATTAATTTTTTTGCGAACTTATTTTTATGTAACTTTTGTTTGGCTTTATCTTTTACTATTTAATGTTTTTAATTTTAAAATTGAGAAATTTGGATCGACGTTTTTATTGAAAAGTCGTAAATCGTTCGAATTTCAGTTAGCTAACAGTATTGTTTATTTTGAAATCTCGGAATTTTTTTAAGCGATTCGAGCTAAATTTCTCCCACCTAATCTAATTCTTGTCTTATAGTCCATGCATCAGAATATAAAGAATAATTTCAAGCACAAATCTCGGATTTACATTTGTAAGGATGATCATCATAGCTTGAAATCGTCTCGTGAAATTGACATTCTAATAATTCTCATTTGTCAATGCACTTGTCAATATATGCTTGAAATAATGTTGCTAAATCGGCATTTAGAAAAAACGATATTTATATTATTTTGACGGCGTCTTTTATTAAATTAGTCACTAAACTGAAAAAAAATACGACTTCTTGAGTAAAAATAAATGGTTTATACATGAATTCCGACAGAGAATCTGTACTGCTAGAAATCTTACTTTTAGACTTACAAGTACGTATTCAGATCTAATTTTTTCATAAAAAACATTGAGAATGATTAAGAGATTGAGAAAATAATGAATGAGAAATAATCATTTTTAAGGTATCAAAAAAGAAAACGACGTAGTACTCTGACCGTCTGCCAATGAAAGATGATTTGGGTACTTCATAAGAAAAACAACCGGGAAAGGCTAAACAAAACAATAATAATAATAAATGTGTCAAAAATATAGTTTTTTTCAAAAAATAAAAAGTGATTACCTCTGATTTCTAAACTGAAAGTAAGAATATTTTTAAGTATAAATTTTTCTTGCATGTATTTTTATACAGAACATAATTTTTATTAATAAGTAATTTTAAGTAAATAATTTTTAAATAGTACTCCATAAAAATTTCATATTCCTTTTAAGATATGAATATTACACTATTTTTCTATTTTACCAATTTTTATTCTATTTTATTGGTTTTTAAAAATGATTATCCAGTGTATTGCTTTAATATTTAGTGCTGCCATCTTTGTTTGAGTTTTATACTCATAAAATATTTATTATTAAAGCTCAATACTGACGACACCATATTTATTTTACATGAATAATAAAAAATTAAAATTATTTTATAATGCATAGCATTATTGTAAAATATTGATAAATGATAGCAATATAGCAGTATATTAATATTTTTAAGGCATTTTGTGAGAATGATTTTGAAATATAAAAGCGAAAATTTCCCCAAGTGTTCCTAATCCAAATGAAAATATTTCAATGTTATATTCTTATTGCCATATTTTGGTAAATAGTCTTATACCTAATATTTGGTAAAAGCTATAGAAGTTTATTTTGCATAATCTATTAGATATCCATGTTATTCGTTTTAAGAAACTAAATTCATTTTTTTCGAAGACGAAACAACTTAGTTACGCAAGTGAAAGAAGTTTGATTAAACGTCAAAGCAAATCATACCTCACTTATTAAAAACACAACTTTTTCATGAATTCCTTCCATTGAAATTTGACTGGGCTAGCTGTATTTATTTGGTTTGGAAACTATTTTAAAATTGATTTGAATTAGGGCTTCTGCTCAATACACTATAACCTTCAATAGATTAAACCATCAACCATGTCCTAAATAAATACAAAATAATTCTACAATTTTGATGTAGTAGTATTCCTTAAATGCAGCTTTTGTAGCATATGCAGATCAATTTTATCTAATTTTAGTCTTCTGAGAATGAAATGGAATATTAAATTACTTTAACTTTGTAGTTTGTAGAAATTGACGTGTTTTGTTAATTTATATTTTTACGAGACTATATAAAAGTTCTCTATTTTAGTATTTATTTTAAAAGATCCAGCAACTAATTTAGTCGATGAAAATACAGAATCTATAAAAATCTATATAATCTTACTATAAGTTATTCTCAATATTCTTGAGAATTTGACAGAGTTAAGTATTTTATTAAATCATCACTTATATTTTAAATTGTAAAATATTAAATAAATGTAACTAGTAGAAAAAATGCACGTAATAATATAACCAGTACATAAAAGTTACCGATCAGCTAAATCCAATCATTATTTTATGCTTAATGATTCTCATACTTCGCTTCAACCTTAAATGTATCATAATTCACTAACTGGAAAATAGCTTCCAGATAACATTGATTCAGATATGATTAATTAACTGGTTAAATAATGAAGAGTTATGATATTTAAAATTAATTTTTTAAGTAAATAACTAAAATAAGTATCAATAGAGATTTTCTAACTCAAATTATATTCATTTGTCAATAACAGTCAGCTAGTCAAAAGCAATTTAAAAAAATCAAATATTTTACTCTAATTTATAAAATGGGCAATGCAAAATAAAAAAACCAAGAATCTATATTTCAGTCAGCTAATGACCAAATAGAAATAAACAGATAGTTTAATCTTAATATTAGAATTTTCATTCCTCTTGTTTTAAATCTATTTAATTATCTTTTTCTCGATTATCAATGAAATTTGAATTTAATGTTAATTATAATTTATATTCTTCCATGCATAAAAAGTATATTAATGTATATGAATTTATAATACAAAATGGTACAATTTTATATTACTAAAGAAACCTGGAAAAACAAATTATCTTATCTGCTGAGTAATAGATGGCGCCACAGTAGATAGTTTTTTTCAAGTAGTAGTTTGTTTCATTATTGACGCAAGTTAATAAAGAAACAGAATTTAATATTAAAAATAATTGTTGAATATTTTTAAGTATTAAAATTTGAAGCAAATTTTAATATATTCAACATCTGTTCTTAATAATAGTTAGCGCGATAAATGTCTCCACTCCTATTAAAATATTTAGAACTAAAATAATACTACTGAATAAATCAATTTTTTTCTTTTAATTGCGAAATTAAACTTTTTCACACAATTTCCCCCTCTTCCTTAGAATTTAAAGTTATTTTTTAAAAAACGCACATTTTTATAGGTATTTTAAATTAATTAAAACTTAAACGTAAAAACAATTTATTTGCTCATTTGAAAGCTAGACTTGAAACTTATTGAACACTATTTTTTACACAGATTTCTGCTTATTGAGATAAAATTACAAAAAAGATGAAGTTCAATGGAAAATATATACTTTATATTGAGAATTCATATAAACAAATATCTAATTATTTATTCGAGAACAATTTACATAAAATTGTTATGTACCGCGAACAATTTGTATAAAAGCAAGGTAAATATCAGAAATTGATATTTCTTTCTAAATACATACATATATAAAGATTTATACTAATTGAGAATTTGATTTTAATAACTAACTTTTTCTACATTTATTTTCAATTACTCTGTTCACTACTCTTAAAAATAAATATTTTTACTTCTTGACTTTTCTTTTAATAAAGTGATATACATTTTCGACATTCTTCTTAATTTCTATGTGAAACGTACAGTGCTTCACTTTATATATATATAATTTTGTTTTATATACTTATAAGCTCAATGAGTGATGTAAAAACTAATATCGATAACAAAATTTCTCTATGGGGAAAAAAGAAATTATGTTTAACGAATTTCAACATAAGTACTTTACCACGTAGCGCCATCTATTTTGAAGTTTTCAACTTGTAATAACAAATAGACTTTGGAAGGATTGACACATAATTACAAATAAATTTGTCATTTGTAAATAAACTTAAAGGACACTATTTTAAAGCTAAGCATGAATTTATAATGCTTGCTTTCAATGTTTTAAAATTATTTCGCAGCAACAAAAATTGACATTTTCACTATTGTAAATGAGATAGCAGTTTAAGGAAGCAATAGTCTTTGATAAAATTGCTTTTATTATGTAGAGAACTCGTTTATACACGAGTCCATCTTTCGCCAAACTAAAGGTAAATTGTCATTATAAAGGTAACTAATATTTTATACGTGTTTTAAAATTTATATGCTTAAATATTTTCCAATCTGCTAAACGATGGGTTTTTTTTGTCAGGATTTATACAATTTACTCAAACCTCAGCGCTTATGGACACTAATTTGAGAACGTTACTTAAATCACTTAGCATTAGATGAGAAATACATTTTTTTTTTGTTCAAGTTCCCTAGTTTCTCACATTACAATTCGAAAAAATGGCTCATCATTTAAAAAAAAATTTCTAAAGCGGTGGAAATCAGTGTCTTATGATTTACAAAGACCGTTGTACTATTCCTTAAGCGGTTTTAAAAGATTGATTTATTGAACTTCCATCTTAGTATGGTTTGTCACCCAACTGTCTTGTCTTACGATAACTAATTAAAACGGTACCTATAATTTAAAGTAGATTCTGAACCACTAACAACCATGCCAGAGGCAGGATTCGAACCAACGAATCCTTAAAGAGAAGGTACTTTTAAACATAAGAAGCAGACTTTGAAGTAAAGTAATTTGGTAATAGCCCTCTCGATTTTCTCAAAACTTAAACGGTGTTTGTGGCTCAAAATCTTAGTTTAAACGACTTTCTTGAATGTTGAGACTAGAAAATAGCGAATATAAACTCAAAATTAAAATCGTTAGATTTCACACTGTAAATTGAATAGTACAGTTCAATAGAAATATATATATAACTTGAAATTCAGAAGTATCACATTAGCCTATAGGAATTGGTGATCTTGAGTGTAGTGATATGTGATCGGATTATTCTATGATCCCAGCCTATAAAATTAAAGTTTTACTTTAAACTATTTCTTAAAAGTTTATCCTAATTTTCCAAATTTAGTACAAGATCTACGGAACTGATTATTTCAACTAATTCTGCTTATTCAAAAAAAAAATAATCATTTTGCTTTTAATTATTGTCTCTTATAACACGAAACTTTAATACATCCGATTTTGATATAAGGTAAAAAGGATATCCATTTTTATCTATTTTAACCGTTTGAGTGCGGCGAAGCGCAATCGCGCTTCGCCCGTTTTGGGCCAAAAATGCGGAGACTCTGCTGTTGGTTAGTATAATTTTCTAATCTATTGAGAGCAGTTAAAATCATATCAATCGCAGTTTTTATTCATTTTACTCAATTGTGATTTTAAATAATATAAGAATTAAAAATACAGCAGTAAAAAAATTACGCATTTCATTCTAACTTTTAGCATTATAATATATATATATATATATATATTATATATATATATTTAAGAAAATTCTTCAGCACTCAATCATTTTAAATTTTTATCTACTTGGATGTTTCTTTAAGCCATTATAGTCATGACATTGGAAAGTTACGCTTCTAAGCAAAGAACTTTTTATCGCTTAAATTTGAGAATCTTTGTACACAGAAAATTCAAGATCAAGATTGTGAAATGCCCAATAAATCAAAAATGAAATGCTTATATCTTAGAAACAATGATTTGCTGGATTACCATTATCTTTCTAATCTTATGTTAAATAATTGCATTTATATACATGGGGAATATTTGCAAAATGCTAGTTTGCTAGTTTAATACACATAAATTTATTGTGTACGTACTGATGGTATCAATAAAACAAACTAAAATTAAATATATTTTATTTACAGTAGTTGGCAACACATTAATACATTCATAATTGATTAAAATACTAATTAGCTAAAAAGAAAACTTCTCATTAATCTTGCAGTTTTAATAGTACCAACAAACAATTGTAGAACTTTTACATCGAACGATATTTTAAAACATTTTGCTACAGTTTGGCACACACATGATAGCTGCTAGATTATTTTGAATTGTAGATAAGAGATGCTCTTGAACTTTCTTTAAACATTTACCTTATCTGGGTTTGCATAAGTTTCTTTAAATATATACAAATAAAATTAGCGGCAGTGTTTACCTGCTTTGTGACATTTCAATAAATAGAAGGGTTTCATCTTTGCACTCTGTGCAAATGCATCTACCGAGTCGAAAAGCATAAAAATAGTTATAGTCTTTAAAGACAGATTAAATGTTTCTTGCAATATGATTAGTGTCCCATAACTAACGGCAGTTAAATTTTTAATTACATGGCAACTTCTAGCTTATGGAAGTTCTGAAGCAATCAGGATCTTTCTTTTTCAACAGATTTCTTTCTGGAGTGTCCAATGGTAAAGAAAAGAAACAAACCCAGGATTAGACAGATTGCGTGGAAGACTACAACGATGCTTATTGGCTGGTACAAAGGATACTGTTCTTCGACACCATGGAATTTGAGAGCGTCCATGTCAGTTGGAATGCCACATTCTGCCCTCATTAAGATTGCATTTTCTTGTTGAACCACAGGATTCCTGCTACATGAATACCTCACCTCTTCGGCAAGGGAAGAGTTGAATTCGTTCTGAGCAAGCTGCTGGTACACCCATCGAACTGG
>JAPDSC010149630.1:1002-18135 GCA_026290005.1 Latrodectus geometricus
TCGGAACTATATATATATATATATAGTTCCGAAAATTCTAATGTCTTTTTACTGGTGTAGTATGGATTAGAATGATAGGGGATATATTTTGTGTCGAACTTGTTATCTGACAGTAAGTCGACATAATCAAATAGTATGTTTGATCGAAAGGAACAAAAAGACAGAAACTCTTATATAGCAAATATCACATGGCAGAAATCGTTTTTATGCTTATTTTCAAGCATTTTTACTTAAAAAAAGCAACGAATTTCTCCTTACTTTTGCATAAAAATAGGTTCTTCAATATCTTTTTTATATTTCTATGTGAAAGTAATAACATAGATTTTCAAAGAAATGTTATTTAAGAATCTATAAAATTTTATTTCTACCATTTAAAAATAGGTAATTTTATAAAATTTTACTGTCTTACAGAGAGTGCTCATACATTTCTGTAACAATTTTTATTTTTCTCCATGAAGTTAAGTATTAATAGAAGAGTAAATATACGACTGAAATCAAATTTTATAATGGGATTGAATTATCATCTGCAGCATTAAAATGTTATTTGATCACTTAAAAATAAACTATAGATCGAAGGCAATATGTTTGCTCTGTTCAAGTATTTTTATTCAGTAATTAAAAAAGATGTAAAAATTATGGTTTTAATACTTCTACACAATAAATGACATAATTAATAAAAAAGGGAAGAAACGTTAAATTTTATATTTGTCTAGGAAAAGGTAAAAAGTGCGTACCCTAGAAAAAAGATCGTATACCTCTTATAAAATCTGAATTCGCATCTAATGTTTTGATGGAAAATCAAACTCTACCGTAAGAACTGTCGTAAAATCTTTAAATGTCCCCAAAAAGTTAACACAAAATTATAACAATTTAAAGTTAATTAACACAATTTAAAGTTAATTAACACAATTTAAAGTTAATCAAAGAAAAAAACATATGCTTCTCAGAATAAGGCTTCTCAGCATATTGTTGTATGAAATTTATTTTGGCAGGTGAAATATGGAAATATATTGTTACAACCAATGAAGCTCGGGTGTATTTATCTAATTTCAATAGAAAAAGATCGATTGACTGTTGAAAAAGAGGAGAAAAAGACTTTAGAGAAAACACAAGGAAAGTTTTTCTAAAAGTTTTATAACTAGATATTTTTTTTAAACGGAAAACTTAAAATAAGGAAAGTATAAAAAAGGAAAAATAAATTTGTATTACTTATTACAAATAAATTTTAACAGCCATTTTCTAAAAAGGAATCCAAACAATCTCCCCTGTGTCAAGTTCCCTCAGAATATCTCTAAATCTACTGCCTCCGTCTTTTGAAAAATGAAACCAAAGTTGAAGCCTTTAAATGTATCCCACCCCAAGTCCCCTAATGTGTCACCTATGGATTACTGTGCATTTAGATTTTTAAAACACATACACAAGCCCTATTTAAGTAACATCCCAAAACATTGGATGGACTCTGGAAGATTGTGAAGGAGGAGTTGAACATTATCAGCCTTGATGTTTTAAGAAAAGGACTTCTGTCTTGGAAATTAAGCTGTAATATAATAATTCAGTGAAACGACTTTAAGACTGAAGATATTAGCAAATACTTATATTTATATAGTTGTATATCTTTATAAAATCGTTATAAAAATGTGTGAAAACCCTCTATATTTTTTAACAAATATTTATATAATATACTAAAATATATTTTCCGTAGATTTCAATCATTTCATTTCTGCCTTTCAGCTATTCGAGTCCTCCTGAGGGGCAAGGCACATGCGGAGTGGAAGGTGGTGGTCAGCGGCGATAGGAGAACGGTAAAAGACGATCACGCTTTCATAGACGACAGAGCTGTCATCTGGGGGAAAGGTGAGTAACTGTCACTATTTCACGGATGATAATAAATTTACTTTAACATTTCACTGTATTTATTTCAGAATCACAAAACTAGAATATATTACACAATACTTTTTGTGTCTCGTTAGTTAGAACGTTCGTCCTCGTTATTGGAAGATAATGAGTTCAAATCCCGACCCAAACAAAGATCCACCATGTTCGGCAATAGGGGTTGGAGCGCGGTAAGTATGCCGATGTCGCAATATCCTCCAAAAGAAATGATAACTCTAAAAGTGGAAGGCCTACGAAGAGTCTTCTGCTTGGTCCCTACTTCTAAATTACGAAAACTCCCAGCTGCTTATACCGAACAAGTAGAGCCCAGCTCAGGGCAAAGGGTACAGGGAAGCATGCTGGTGCAACAACAAGGTCGCAGTTTTACTTTCAGGGGGTGATTTTTCATAGATAGTGGACAGATATTCACGTCGAAAAAGAGAAGGCTCAGATAATTCCCAAGCACTCACCCCCTTGGTCTAATGACAGGATATATCTCTTTAGAGCGAAATTCTCAGAATTGATTCAGCCCTTGTTACACAACGATGGACAGATGTCACGTTTATGTTTTTCATGAGTCGTTTTTCGGGGAGATGCTTGGGAATTTTCCAGATTTCTTCCTTTGAAACACTGGAATAAGATTCACTATATATTAAAAAATCTTCCGGAAAAGGCAACTTAAGCAGTCGAAGTTAAAATATCTAATAACAGCCTAACGTCATTAGGTTATTCACTATGCTGTATCAAAAACTACGATCAACTATCGAATAACTGCATGTAGAAATTACATATCTGGACACTGAGAATTTGACACTGGATAGCATTAACCGAAAATCACACTTATCGTTATCTATTGGTAGAACCAAACTCTTCAGAGCTAAAAGTCTGATACTCGATCGCAACCATTGCTGAATAACTGGAGGTGGATGTTATGCTTCTGTATGTACGTCTTACGTCAGGATGGTGCTGGGTTTTCCCGATTTTTTCCCTTATGACACATGAATATAGCCCACTATCCATACAATGTCCATCCGGAAGTTGTGAATAATAAAATGTTTTATAACAATCTTAGGGTGTTTAATATGCGTTGTTAAAGCATCCCCTTTAATAAACATACACAGAAATATTCGAACTTAAACGTTTATATCTTACCAAGGACTGGAATTGAACCTGTGGTCTTCCACCTCGAACAGCGAAACCCTTACCATTAGAAAATGTTATGCTTCTCGCATAAAGGTTTGTCTTTGTTTTCAGAGAAGAGCTAAATCAAATATAATGGATTATCTTGGAGGGTGATCAATTGCTAATCAATTGCTGAAGTTCCATCGTAGCCACTGTAGACTAATTCTGTCCACCACTTGTTGATAAGTCTCTTTTAGAAGTGTATTCAGTTTGAGTATGAAAAAATATGATGTTGGGAAAATCCTACAAAGACAATGTGGAAATTTACGCTAGGCAACAATGTTGGCAGTCTAACCGAAAAAAAACTTATATTTTCATTGTAGACATCTCTTTATTTATATCACATATCTTTTGTTGCTGTCATATACAGTTTTAACTAATATGACATTTGAGGTCATACATTTCTTTTCTTCAAAAAATTCGATATTATTTGTTTCCATAGCAACATCACATCCTTTTTTAAGAAAAACATTCTGTATAAAATCATTTATTTTATAAGTAAAATACGTTTTAACGTGGTAGGATTTTTTTTTTAATTTTATCAAATCCTTATTTAATATTTTCGAATTTAGCTTAACCGACTTATTAAAAAAATAATGAAATTACTTAAATATTTTAAAAATTATTTGAGACAATGTAGGTAGAGGTTGTTTTCATAGCAACAATGTAATTTTGTCCTGGTGGCAGAATTATATAAATTGTGGGACTTTAAGGGTGTAATAACTAAATAGGGGCCGCCCAACCTGTCTAGTGGTTAGCGTAACTGACTACGGATGGGGAGGACCTGGGTTTCAATCCCGGCTCGGGCATGGATGTACTTTCTCTTTCTCTCTCTCTGTGTTTCTTGTCCTTTCCTTGTATGAATGTAGTATGAATGGTTGCCTACCCTATAAACGGGTGCCTATGGCATGTGTGTACTGAGGAAGTCGGACTCCACACCCAATTGCGGTTCAGTTGAAAAAGTGGAGCAGCGCACCCATACTGCCAGTCTGGCTGGCACTCGACAAAAAAAAACTAAATAGGGAAGATATCGTTCTCGTGGTGACAAAATTTGATTTCTACACTTGATCCATACAAAAAACTTCATGCTGATAGGGTCCAATCAAGTTAATGGTTACATAGTGTCCAAAGTCTCACAGCACATGGGGCATGAAGACGAGGAGGTCGACCTCATCATTTGAACACACTCCAAAATGATGACGTTCATTTAGCCTTTTCAGTGGTCCAATCTGCCGAAATAAAGTAAGGTTTGCAATAAGCTAACATGTAGCATTTGACACTGTGTTCATTTACGAAAGCCTATACCTATCAATCGAAGTCCTTCACCAAAACACTTCGCAATTTTGAAACAATATACAACTGACGAGACCAACACTTGCATTGGTAATATCTTCTTCACTTCATAAACAGAAAGATATGAATATGAATAAAATATGTATACACTCGAGACCAAAAAGGACACCAAAAAGGGAGAAAGGTACAATCATGAAACTTCTCAGAGATGTTTAGTCAGATCCCATATGCAAATTATTCTAGTTTGGAACAAATGTGCATGGACATTAATCCTGCGGTGGGGAAGTCAACCTTAAAAATTCGGTGCATAATGGAAGATTTATAAACGTGGAGATCACAACTCTAACTCTTAGAGAACTTCATTAAATTTCCAATTCCAGTTAAGCATAGGAAAAGACATTTCTCACAGTGAAGCGAGTCTGAGAGAGATTTTATATCGTCTTGAAAACTGTAGGTTCGTCAATGCGTCGTGTTGCTAGTCAAGTGAATCATTCGGAATGTGCCTTCAGAACATGTTGGAAGTAGTGGTCACGAGATCATACCCACCTGCGACGAGCCAGGTATGGAATATGATGAAACCATCCGGGAGACGATGAAACGAGAGGATAAGAAGATCATGTGGCAAGTGATCGTGAAACCTAGAGTGATTCGGTCCTCGATACAATCTCAAGTAGGAGTGCCAGTTGTTCATTGCCAGACACTTTGCGGAAGCGAATCTGCAATCTTTTAACGTAGTACCGACTAACAGAGAAATACCGGTGATTCCATTTACAGTGGTGCCAATGCCCGAGCGACGTGATTGCCAAAGATTTGTAAAAGGTAGTTCTTAATGATGAATGCCGTTTCATTTAGGGAACATGTGATAACCATGTACGTCAGTGGAGACGTTATGGTGAACGGTACGATCCCTCCCACATAGAGCACAGCAGTTTTAATGATCTGGGGGCCCATTGCCTATGATAGCTTGTCCACTCTTGAGGTACGTGGAACCATAAAGTGTCAGTTCCACCCCATGTGGAACCTTACAAAATGGAATCGCAAGGTCAATCTTTCAGCAAGATAATGCTCGTCCTCATACATCTCGAGTTGTTCAAGACTTCTTACGGTATGTGCAGACTCTTCCATGGCCAACCCGCTCTCCAGACTTTTCCCCAACAGAGCCTGTTTGGGACGATCTGAAACGTCATATGCCATCACTGTTTTGAAAGCTGTTGTTCAAGATTTGTTTCCCATCTGCCTAGTGGCAACATCAGACGTCTGATCAACTCAATGCTAGGCAGTGTGTCTTCAAGAATGTCAGCAGAAGCTGATTCGTTGTTTTTGTTCAATTGTGCACACTGCTTAATTGTCTTGATTTGGGGAACAAGAGAATCTCACATCTGCGTATTAAAATTCATTTCAATCTGAAGCTTCCTTCTTGACGAGCTATTTTCAATGTTCTTGAGTGAATATTTTTCAGCTGGATCGAGTATAAAACATCGAACCCATTAACATCTGGGCACCAAAACAAAACCTTTTCTACATCAAAGTATTATGATTCTTGTTCATGTTGATAAAGCAGCTGGTTCAATACCTGAATTAGCCTAAATCCAACACGCTGAGGAGACCTACCAGGTTAAATCCTCCTAAATGTTCAGTATTTCTATTCTCTTCTGGTGTTGAGGGATAGAAATAGGAGGCAGCTCAGATGTCAACCTCGACACTTGACCGTAATTCAAACCAACGAAGTATTGCGTTTAGAGGCTTCAGTTGTCAGTAATAAACAGCTGTAAATGAACCTCAGTAATGCGAAATAGTCAATAAAATTAAATGTAGGTGAAAATTTTATCATGCATTTTCATATCTAGTTAATATAAGTATCTGTAATAAAGAAAAAAACGTGTGGGGAAAAGACTTTATCTTAGATAAAAAATATTATTATTTAACAATTTCATGTTTTTCTGGCTTTCTCAATATTCCTTGAAAGATAACGCAGTTGATGCTCTTTTTATGAACTCGTGGGAACTGATAAAATAGTTCTTAAACCCAAAATAGAAAAATATATAAACGTTAGATTGTATAACTAATATAAATTATTTTATTAGTTATTTATTTTACATTAAACATACAAATTAAACATATATTTAACATTAAACATAGTTAAACATTTTTATTAGTTATTTTTTTAATTATTTAGTTACTCTACAATAGAAATGTAAAATAAAAAATTCATACTTAAAAACTATTCCTACTTTCTTATTATTGATGAGAAATCAGGCGAAGCTCTTAATATTCCAAAACTACATTTTAAAAAATGTACTTATTCCTTTTTTATGATGTGGCCAAAGATTTCACTGTATTTTTTCTCAAAAAAATATAATCTTACTCTTGCTAGCCATTCATTTACTTGTTTTGCAGACGTTCTTAGCTTCATTTCTCCGTTTTAGTATCTGGGATTTCATTTTCATTCGTCGTGTTCTCAATCATTTTATCAACCGATACGTTCACATTTCACCTGAGTCTATGTTCAAAAAGACCTGAAAGGAAATTTCGAACAGCAATGCGTTTCTTTATCCATGCCCATGGATTAATAACTCATAATCATTGAAGACATCAGATTCTTGGCTTTATTCGATAACGGTTATTTCTTGTGGGAATAAACTCTGCATACCAGAATACTGAGATGCTATTTATTTATTTGCCACTTTATCCAAGTATAGATGTCAAGTGTTTTATCAGTTTCGTGAAGAGATGTCAAGACTTGATCACTCTTGGGAAAAATACCTGACGTTACCATGTTTATACACTTGAAGTTATTCATTATAATTTAATGCGTGGGCTATAAAATGGGAGTTGGATTAGACATGAGAAATTTCACTAACATTACTTAAAAAAATTTGGTATTACATCAATAGTCCAGTTAGTTATAGCAATTCGAAGGATTTACATTCTCTTATGAAAACGACAATCAGAATTTTTCAAAAATAAAAAAATAATTTTTCAAAATTTTAGTTTTTTAATAGGAATTAACCCCTTAACGCATTAGCCTGCGTCAGACACAGGAGAAAGTTACTGGCGAATTTGCACATGACAGTGTTTCACACGAGTGATCCTGTTTCTCACATTATTCTGTTTCTAATGCCCGTCCAAGATCTGCTCTAGTACAAATGGACTAGAGTATAGTTAAACTCATTTAACATAAATGGCACATAGATAATTTTTTAATAGTTTTTCCGAAAAAAAAACTTGTGCTTTAAGTGGTTAAAAGTGTCATTAAATCTATGGGACAAAGTTTGGAATGAACCAATGCTTTGACAAATTAGAGATTCGTAAAAACAAGTGTCTAATACAGAAATAAAACCCTTAAAACAAACTACTTTTTCAAGTTGATATTTTCCCTGTATATATTTCGGTAATTTTGATCACATAAACAGAACCTTTTGGGGGGTGTACTCATATTATGTATACTTTTAATGGAATAGATTTCGACTTGCTTATTTCAATTATTTTGGAGATGGTTGGTTGGGTTTTATGGCACAAGGTCCAAAAGAGGACATGCTGCGCCAAGACTAAAATTTTTATTTTGTTTTTATTTTTCTGTAAATATATATAATTTTTAAAAAAACCCAAACAACATTAAAATATAATAAAAAACAAAAATCTGTGTATATAATATTCTTAAAATTTTACAGTGTATATATATTTACAATAATAAAATGTAAAAACATTAATTAGATAAAATTTAAAAAACCTATTGCAACTAGGTAAATAGGTTTTTGTGGGGGGTTCCCCTTACAAATCAAATAAAGTAATAAAATCAGCTTTAAAATAAAGTAAACGTTCTTCGTTAAAATCTTTGCATGAAATTAAAATATGATTTACTGAATATGGTTCATCACACGTTTCACACCAAGGATTTAATTCGCTAAGAAACAAATGTCTGTGTGTGAAACGTGTGTGACCTATAAGAAGGCGAGTTAATTATGTTGGAGAAGAGGGTGTCACACAGTTATTTTTACTTAAGTTTTAGAAAATAATTAAAATAATACCATATGATAAACTTTCAGAATCAACATAACATTTTTTTAACGTATAGTTGATGAGAAGCCAAAAATATATTTACGTAATATGTGAATATTCCTCTTGCGAGTAATATATATATATATATGCATTTTTAATTTTTATACACTCTATATTCTTAAGTCTAAAACTTCCATTTTTGAATTACAAAATAACTGATTAAAATATTTTATTCAAGCAATCAAAAACACTGATGGTAAAAAAAATATGTCTTTATAATGGGGTTTGAGGCTTTATTTTATTTTCCTTAAGAAAAAAAAAGGTAAAGAATAGACAAATTTGTAATATATGAATGTCCCCTTTTCGGTCGATTGTAATGTAAGTTCTAAAAGTATTGGAAAATCGTTTTCAGTTCTGCTTTATTCTAAGAATGAACTAACCAAACAAACCATATATGTATATATACATTCTTCATTGTCTTTTTTAATATATATATTAAAAAAGATGAAACTACGTGACAGTTTTGTGGGATACACTGTGTTGTCCCTCAAAATGGGAAAGAAGCTCTTTCCTTGTCTCTCTGTGACTGTAACTGCGGGCAGTTATTGGCGCCTAATAGTTTTTTTTTTCCTAGAAATGGCTGACGGCGTTTACACTGGAAAAAAGACATCGAATCCCTTGAGGACAACGCGAATGAAAGATGGCGGAGAGCAAAGATCAATTACGGGGGAAAGTAAAAAAATAAGGGAAAGCCGGATCTTTACCAAGAATTTCAATCTAGGGTTATTGGATATCAATAAATTATCCTTATAATATGATGATGGACAGCTTGAAGCAACAGAAGCGACATGTTAAGTTGAAGGGGCTCGGATAAAAGTGGTCTTTAAAAGTTGATATTAGAATCACGTGCAAAGTACTTGTTAAAACTTTTCTTTTGTTATAGTTCGACTAGCAAAAACATAAATTTATTTTTTGAATTTTTAACTTGTTGAAATGTTTTAAAGCAACGACGATGAAAAATGGAAAAATACACCTTCAAAGAAGAATTTCGAGTGAAAAAGAATTATTTCATGTGATTATAGCAATTTTTTTTTTTCGATAACATTCTTTTAAGTTTTTAAACTCCTTCGAAAATAAGAAAAGTTTAAATCTCAGTTATTTTTTATAGATAAGTTGTCAGGTTAATTCAATATTGTCAGGATATCCATTTGACTAAACAAGCCATTATTTGCACAACCAAGCACCTTATCATTTTAAACTACTATCAAGGGATGAGGTTAACACTTGAATTGATAATCATCTCTACTCAAAGCATCGCATCATATGGAGGATCATTGGGAAATGTGAAATTTTTAACGTACTCTTAGTATAGCAGTTTCCTGCTGCGTCAAGTATCGAACTCAATACTTTCTGGCAGAAGAATAACATAATCTCTTTAGGCAAGACCATTTTTGTGAAGTACTATGGATTGATAAAATAGTTGGTAAAGTATAAAAATGGGTGTTAAATATTAAAAGTAAATTTTTTCCAAACTGGATTGCTCTTTGTTAGCAAAATACTATTAGAATGTATATAATATATTCGTTTTTCGTATCTTGTATTTAGTATTTTTTCAAAATATATAAACCCTCTAATAAATTATGAGATCTACCACTCATGATGGGGAATTTTAAAATGTAACTGGCTCTATAAGCACTGGCAAATATGGCCAAGGAATTCCAAATTGAACAGTTACTCAGAATTTATCCTTGATGTCAATATTAAACAGTCGTGTGACGAGATTATTTAGAGCAAACGCAACTCTTTATTTTACTTTACTCTTTATTTAAAATTTTCAGTTTAAAAATAGAATTTATTTCATATTATCTTTCTTAAACATTTATAATTAACACTCTATGTTATTTCGATTTTGACTATCTAATTATTTTTAGTTTAAAAAGTAAGTGTTGGTAAAATACGCACAGTATATTTAGATATCAAGTTTCTTAGGTTTCCAAATTTTAAATTCCTCAAGCTATACAATAAGCTCCCAATCATTGAGGATCTTATTTTTTCACAGACTTTAATTATTCATAAAAAAGTCTTATTTTGATAAGCCTATTTCACGGATAACAGTAGTCTGTAGTAAAAAGAAATAAATCATCACAACTACAATTTTATGTTTCAGACATTAGTTATGTTGTCTTATATTTTTAACTACGAAATAGTTTTGTTTGTTTCATTTAGATACAGTTTAATACATACATCACTTTACTTTGTTTCTAATTAAACAATCTTTTTCATGATCATTTGGCTACTTATACTTTGCAACAAGCTGTTTAATCATTGTTCATTGACTTCGCACAAATGCCATTCAATTTGGATAAAAAATTGGTGGATTTAGGTTACTTAATTCGAAACTGTTCAAATGAATGTTAATAGAAAACATCGATTGATACTCGAACCATGATTTCCAAGCAAACTCGAGTGGATTCAAACCATGTGCAAGTTGACACAAGTCGTTTAACCACGATCAAAGAGCTTCCAACACGTCTCAGTTATTTCGAGGAAAGAATCGGTAGCATCAACTCTTTGGAGTTAAAATTCAAAATTTGATGAGAATTTCGTAAAACATTGATTACTCCGCGAACGCATAAACCATAGATTCACAAATTCAAATTGATGCATGTAACATGCTCGTTGACAGAAGTCGTATAATCATCGTCAAAAGATTTCGGATTTATAACATACATTTTGGGAGGTGACCCGGGGGGGAACATTAAACTCGCTCAACTCGAAATTAAATAATTGTCGAAGTGTATTTTGCTCTTATGCAGGAATCATCACACGAATGCCAAATCTGTGGTTCGATAAGCCCTTTGATTCAAGCCATTATCATGTTGGAAATTGAACAGAGAACAAAAGAAAGAGCACCAAGGGGTCATGGTTAAATTTCATTCAGCAAGGACGTTTCAAAACTTTTATGAAAATATTAGGTTTTTTTTTTTTTCTATTACGCCAGTCCACTAGACATTTTTAAATTTTTCAGCAAAAGAAGGGGGGAAATTGATGGCCCCTGACACCCTGTGCAAGTGCTATCATGACCTTGTAAGTGATTAGATCTTCGTCATTTAGAAACTATGACCAAGCAGAAGACGCCCACACTTTTACCCCAGAAAAAGCCTTACACTTGGTGGACTTTGTCACCATGAAAACTTGATTGGGACTGGATTAGTGTAATACTCACTACCTTCCGATCACAAAGACGACACCTTTCCCAACTAGGCCACTTTCATCTAATATGTATTCTAGTGAGCAATAACTCCTGTCTGCATGATGTCATCACCATATAAACTACCTTATTATAAAAGTAGGACGCTAGTACGGAGTAAGAAAAATGTCCCAGAACAGATGTCGACTTTGTCATTTACCTCTTCGCACCAGAGATTCTAAAAGAATAATCTTTCTCTCTTAAAATCTCTAAACTCTCTGAAGAGGAGTATTATAGATTTCATTATTATATTCTTTTAAGAAAATGTTTTTAATATAATAAGTTGTAATGTTTTGCTCTAACGTGTTGAATTTTTTAAAAAGATTTATTTTTCGTTTGCTTGCAGAAAAACTGGAAGGGAACATGCCCATCCTGCCCAGAGGCCGCCACTCCTTCCCATTCCGGTTCCAGTTACCCGAGAGTTCTCTTCCCTGTAGCTTTGAGTCTAGGTCCTGCACCGTCCGCTACTATGTCAAAGTGACCGTCGACATCCCCTACGCATCTCCACCGCAGGGTATGAAGTACTTCACCGTCATAGGACCGCACATTGACTGCATGGACGAGCAGTACCTGGTCAGTAACTTTTATCATCATTCTCTTTGAGGAATTGTAAAACCTGCAGGTCAATCTTACATTTATACTTTATATTCTGGCTCATATTTAAAACAATTTGTGTTATTGTACACTTCTCAAAATATATGCAACAAGCAGTAAAATTAGCTTAATCCGAGAAGTAAGATTACAGAAACAAAATTTGCATATGTAATGTGCAGTAAAACGTGAAAGCAATTTCTCACCAAAATATTTATTTAGTCACACTTGCAATGTTATATAAAAACGAGTTCGCTTCAGCAGTTGTTACTTCTTTCATTACGTAGGAAATTACGTGTGTTTGGTGTTCATTTCTTTGCACCAAACTTCTGAGTCATTGCGGACAATTATAAGCTGGTATGGATGGGGAACGACCACCTGAAATTTCCCGGACATTTAGTGTCATCATCAAGCCACTTGTGGATTGGAAGTGTCATGAATGCCTGGTCTGGATGTCCTAGGACCGACTACAAGAACCATTTATTTCTGCCTGCAACCTTGGCGTTATAGGGCAAATTCAACCCGTTAACTTGCATCTATCATCAGGAATAGGGATAGTCCGACAAATTGCAGCATATTTTGAAATATGTAGGAAGTAGGGAATCGCTTGTAAGATTGAAGTAATGCGCAGTTTTTAAAACTACAGAAGGGAATACTACAATATTTTCACTTCTTTTAAAAGCATTTTTTTTCTTTTTTGCATTATATAGTGAAAAACAACTTCAGTTAAGCAATTTTTAATATTGTTCATTATTCAATGAAATAATTTTTTTTTGAAGAAATGCTAATTAAATATAATCAAAGCATGTTTATTAATTTAACTAGTCCGTTTAAAAAGTGTATAGAATTATGACACATAGAATAATTTAAATTAATGCTTGTTTATGTAGAGAGTTTTGAAATTTATAACTTCATAAAGTAATATAATGAAGCAAAACTGTAGAATACACCAAACTCTAACTCCATTTTAATCCTATATGCTTACAGTCAACTACAGATTTAAGAACTACAAATGCAATCAATAGATAAAATATCCTTTTTGTAAAAATGAAAAATTAAAATAATATTTTTCTTAATATGAATATTAGATAAATATAGTATAGTTGCATAAAATACAAAATTTAATTATTGATCTGTTTTCTACTGTACATAAGCATGACGATAAAATTGATCATTAAAATTATTCAAAAATTTTCTAACATAGCACTGAAATACTGACAAATGGTACAAAATTTCACAATAAGATTTACTACATTAAGACAGTTAAACTCTCATTTTTGAAAAACCACAACAAATGATAGTGATTAGATGAGAAGATAGATTGCTAAAATGAAAGAAATGGTCAGCAAATAATTTGTGTCATTCATTAACATCATGCGATCATTGAAATAGGCCAGAATCAGTATGTAAAATACAAAAATAATGTATAATGAATCAATCAGAATTCTCAATAGAAGCTTAATTAAAATACCAGATATGTGTGAATGAATAATAATTTAAAGTAAATATTGACAAATTAAATTGATTGAAAACAAATATTTAATGAAAAATAATAAAATATCTATGCAACATAAGTTTTGGTAACATTAAATATGATTGAAAAAGTAACTAAATTTTATTCCATTATACCAATTGCTATCCAAATATATATATATATATATATATATATATATATATATATATATATAAATTACTCATCCATAAACTTCAACAATGAAACCCACTGATAAAATTCCTATGTAGGACTTTCTGAATGTAAACTCAAGTATAATTGGTGAGTAAGAAGTACCGAATAATTAAAAGGTCTAGAGCAATAATAAATAAAAATAGATAATAAACTTTCAGAGGTATCAAACAAGAAGAAAATAACGTAATGCTGCTACCGTTTACAATATAAGCAGGGTAACAAGAAAGGAGGCTAAAACTTAGGTACTTTTTTGAAAAAAAAAACAGTAAAATGAGAGATTTGCTGCATCGAAAAATTGGAAAAAAGTGGTTTTATAATTAATGTTTTGAGACCGAAAAAAATGAGTGATTCTTTGCTTAATTTTTCATGAATAAAATTAAGAATTGTTTTTAACTATAAATTTCCTTTTGCATGCGTTTTTTAAATACTATATATTAAATAACTTTCTTTTGATGGCAGTTAATTTGTAAGGAGAGAGCAAATTGCTGAAAATAATTGGTCTTAAGATCGAACACTCATTTTTTTCTATTTCACGATATGTATCAATCGGTTCGTACGAATTCTCAAAAATGAATGTTTAATGCATGATATAATGGGCAGAAACAAAATCGAAAAATATAGTAAATACTGTCATTTTTTTTAATAATGAGATTGTATGAAAGGGGGTAAATCTCAGGGTATATATATTTTTCTTTTCCTCCAGCAGTTCCATGATCAATTTTTTTTTTTTTTAAATAGAAGCTTATTTTTTTCTTCAGTTTTGTATTGGAATGTTGCATTGTTTAAATGAATTACAATGAGTTCAAATCGTAGTTAATAGCTCTTTAAATGGGCGACAAATGCTGTCATCGAAATATCGAAACGAAAGGAAACTTTCATTATAATTTAACCAGAGACAGACATCCTGATCTGTAAGCTTCTATCCATTCTATGCAGCTTAAAAATAATAAAATCCTCACTGTCTCAAAAATTATATTTTAAATGAATTCACATTTAACAAATTATTTGTCTTGAAAATAAAGAATAAATATTTAACAATAATCAGTAAATGCTACATTTGCGTTTACTATTTTCAAAACTATTACCATTTCGTATTTCCACTTTTAATAATTCAAATTTTTAGTGATGTAAGTTTGTTATAAAAACTTTCTACTGATATCAATTCATAGCACCATCCCAAAAATGTTAATTCAGTTTCACAAAATATGGAAATGTCAAATTATTCCAATTTCTGTATAATTCATCTGTATTTTGTGTTATATTCCTCAATTAGTGATTTGAATATTTAACATTAAAAGTAAGCTAAATTAATGGTATTTGGGAGTTCATTATGCTGAATAAGATAGAGACTTCAATAACGCCAAACTAATAGTTTGGAGTTATTGAAACTAATTCACTATAATAAAGAAAACATATTTAAATAACAGTGTTTTAAAATTTTTACTTTTTATTTTATTTTATTTGTTAATTTGCAGAGCGAGGAGCAAGTTTGTTAACTCTTTGGTCTTTAATTCACCAGAGAATGGGTTCGATTCCTACCTCGGAATGAATATTTGTAGTAGCTCAGAATGTGTATTAATCTGTTGGTACTGATTGAATCACTCTCGCCAGTCAAAAGTGACCGTAAAACGATAAATAAACGAAACATTATTTAGTTATTTGGACCACTAAATAAATTATTACTCACAAATTTTTGGCATTGAAAATTTTCGTAAATAACTTGATTTATACCATAAGTCTCTTATCAAATGATCCCTTGTGTACAAAATGTGACTATGGAACAACAAAACCAATTCTGGGCCCGTTAATAAAAATCTTTAAGTAACTCAATCAAATTGAACATCCTTTTGGTGTTTAAACACTTCTGGGGTTGTAACTTGAGCTAACGGTTGGATTTTATTTCAACAATTCGTCAGTTCAACAGGAAGGCCTAACTTTGCCCTAAGTAACAAACTCTAACAGGCCTTTAAAAACATTCCTGTTTTCACTAAGACGAGATGGAAGCTGAAGAGTTAGCCCTATGGTCGTCAGTTCATCAGTCAGTGGGTTCGATCCCCAGCTCATGCATATATCTTAGTGATGGCTCGAAATCCTTTTTAAAGTATACATCCGGAGCAAGTTAGTTCTTGTGTTTAAAAAATTAAAACCGTACAGCGACAAACAAACCAAACTTACCTCAATGAGTACTCTTGGGCAAAGCGTAGTGTGGAAATCAATTTTCATTGCTATAGCTTATGAGTACCATATTGTAGAAAAACATGGAATTATTTTTTGTGTGCATATTTATATGCTAAACACGTTTCGCTGACTTTTGCCATTCCCTCTATACCTTCTTTAAAAAAAAATAAATAAATAAAGTATTATCAGAAGTACATTAAAATATTTGCATTTACGCATTTTTCATATAAAATAGCTTCAACATCGGTCAGCAGATGTACACTATAATATTTTTCCTTTTTTTAAGAATGTTTCCTTTTCTGTAAAGAGATTACATTTCATATTCTCGAACGAAACACGAATTTCGAGCAAAAATATTTTTCAAAACATGTAAATAGTTCGAGACGAATAGAAAATCGCATCTATTTAAATTTGCAATAACCTGAAAAAGCTGACTTTTTCCCCTTCTCGCCCAAACCCGAATTTCCCTTTTCCATTACTTGTAAGCAGATCGAGTTCATTTGGAAGCGTCTTATGTTTCCAGGATGCCGCAGAAGAAGGGGAAAAAATCCCTCCAACTTAAGAGGCCCGTGTTTCTTCACAACGTCGTCAGTTATAAATAGAATCAACACCTATCCCAGTGCAATATGTTTCCGCAGTCATCCTTTCACCACGCAGGTAACCATAGCAACAGGTCAAGGGAAGAGCAAGAGCTGTAAAGTCGGGAGGTAGGGATGTGGTGGGAGGCTCCGGAAAAAGAGTTATGGTGATTATTCCCTCTGCAAATTGTTTTATTCTGCCTTCTCGCTCCATATCTTTCTTCATAAAAATTTATAGCGTCATTTTACTGCGCTGTTCCCCCTTCGGAAATTATTGGAATCCCTGGAATTCCTTGTCCCGGAGGCAGGAGTGAATCGGCATGGGGATGGGATCCAACGATTGCTTGATTATTAAAATTAGTTTAATGATTCCGTTCTCATATTGTGAAATATCCCCCAAGATATCATTGGAAAATGCTTTATTTTTGTAATCAAAGTTACTTTTTATAATATCGTTATATATATATATATATATATATATATATATATATATATATATATAT
>JAPDSC010149632.1:5079-17571 GCA_026290005.1 Latrodectus geometricus
AAAAAAAAAAAAAAAAAAAAAAAAAAAAAAAAAAAAAAAAAAAAGATGAAAAATTTTCTGCATTTAGAATATAGATTAAAAACATGCTTCACACGATAATATATTGAATTATGCTTATTTCAGGTGTATATAAAATTTTATTTTTTACTACATAAATTTTATATAATACGCATGTTTCAGAAGAAAATTTTCAATGTCAATGATGATTTCATAGAGGAATTTAGTCGTTATGTACAAAAAATAACTTTTTAATAAAATTTTATTAACTTTCAAACACTAGCATCGTCAAATTGTGGGTACAAATATACTGTTACAGCATATGCTATTAAAAAAAAAAAAAAAAACTTTTATTTACTACATTTTCCTTTTAATTGTTTTTTAAAATTAAATTTAAAAAATTTTGACACAGGCCAGATTGAACCTGCTTGATTTGACATGAACTATGGATACTCTTAACGAGCGCATTTTTTTATTTACCTACAGTCTAATAAAATTTAATTGAATTCTTTAAAAACTTCAGACAGTAGATTTTCCTCAATCTACCGTCTTAAACTAAAGTAGAAAGTCATCGAAAATGTTTTGCAATTTCATCGGGTAAAGACTTAGCTATCATGTAAGATTTTATATAATTATATTATTAATAAAAACTGGTAGTTAGAAAGCATATTTCAAAACAAATATTCCATAACTACACTACAGGCCATTAAAATTGCTACACCAGGAAGAATTGCAGATAACAAAATGATATTTATTGGACAAATATATTATACAAGAAATAACAAGTGATTAAATTTTCAAAGAATTTGGCTGGATAAATCCTGAGAAATCAGTACCTAGATCAACCACCTCTGGCAGTAATAACAGCGGTTATACGCTTGGCCATTGAGTCAAACAGAGATTGGATTGCATGTACAGGTACAGATGCCCATGCAGCTTCAACACGATGCAGAGTTCATCAACTGTAGTGACTGGCGTTTGGTGACTAGAGTGTAGCTCGGCAACCATTAAACAGACGTTTTCTATTGGTGAAAGATTTGGAGAAAGTGCTGGCCAGGGCAACAGCCGAACATGTTCCGTATCAAGGAAGATCCATACAATACCGGCAACATGCAGTCGGGCATTATCCTGCTGAAATGTAGGGTTTCGCAGGGCTCGAATAAAGGGTAGAGCCACGGGTCGTAACACACCATAAATGAAACGTGCACTGTTCAAAGCAACGTTAATGTAAACAAGAGTTGACCGAGACGTGTATCCAATGGCACACCATACCATCGCGCCTGATGATGGGCCAGTATGACGATGACGAATGCACGATGCCGCCAAACATGGATGCGATCATCATGATGCTTTACACAGATCTTGACCGACGCAAGCAGCAATACTGAGATAAGATAAATCGCAATTGCGGTACGCTACAATTCGACCTTTATCAAAGTCAGAAACGTGCTGGTACGCATTTCCCCTTCTTACACGAGGCATCACAACAACATTTCACCAGACAACAACGCTCAAATGGAATTTGTGTATGATGAACCGGTTGAACAATTTCCCCATTTAAACACAATGTAGGTGTCGCTGCTGGCGCCTGCTTTGTCTGAATGCGCTGAAAAGCTAATCATTTGCATATCACAGCACCTTCTTCCTATCGTATAAATTTCACGTCTGTAGCATGTCGCCTTCTTGGTGTAGTAGTTTTAATAGCCAGTACTGTATATTGCAAGAAAATGTTAACGTATCTCTCCTGTTTGATTTATCTTTCGTAAATTAATTTTGCTCATTTTCGTCTTATTGAACACATAAATTAATTTAAGATTAAATATTATTAAATTATTCTTAATATCTGTACAAAATACTATTTTTTTTTATTTGAGGATTTATATTTTAGAAACTGTTTGTAGTTAGAAACTCGATAGAAACTGTTTGTAACCATCTGAAAGTGCAGCAGCCACCCTCTAAATCTCTCCATGATTTGCAGGAATCACTTCAAGATTTTTGAGCATATATGTTTCTGAGCAATATTAATTGTATAAACAGTTCGACACCAGACAGTGAGACTTCATTTGTTTAAGCAGGAAAAGGTTTGACGCGCTATTCAAATTATTTGCATTTGTCTAATTGTAATCAGCATATTTGTCTTGCTTTTAAGCCAATTCAATCCCACAACATTATCGTTATATGTATTCTATTTCATTTTAATCTCTTTCTACCTTCTTTTTTAGCTATTTTCAATATTGGCAAATGTATTTTATACGTGCCAGGAAAGCAATTACTTTAATTTACCTGAAATAAAATTTAAAGTTTTTCTCATGTTATATATACTATATATTCCTAAAGCATTACTTGATTTTTTGAAATTCAAAAAAAATCCGAGCTATCAAAAGATGTAATGTCGTGACATTATTTATAAAAATTATAATTTTTTAATCAATTTTCTAGGATTTTGAAATCATAAGTAATTCGTTGTGGAATATAATAATAATAATTATTCGCGTGTAATATAATAATTCGCGTTTAATATAATAATTCGCATTTAATATAATAATTCGCGTTTAATATAATAAATAAAAATTTGTTTTATTCTTATTTTGATTATACGTTGAAGTTTTCATAAACTTATTAAAAATGATAGGAATTGCTTGGAAAGGAGATTTATTTGTAGCACCATGAAAGTTTCAAATTTATAAGCAAATTAATAAGCTTTAAAAATATTTAGGAATTAGATTTGTAATTTTAAAAATCTAAGAAAATATTTAATATAAATAAAAATATACAGTATTCCTAATATATTAATTATATGAAGAACGAATTATATTTAAATGCTTTTCTTCAGAATTTTTTTTTTAAAAAAGTAAAAGTATAACTCTTTGGGTTTATCTAAAACACACATTTAATAGTAGTACAATCATAGCTACATCATGTCCGAAAAATTAAATCCAATGATTTGTTTATATACCACTTACTTAGTTTCATTTTTATTACTTTCCAATAGCAAATAAACTTCCTTGTAAGCAAAAAATATGATGAATATTTGCAAAAAAAAAAAAAAAAAAAAAAAAAAAAAATATTGCAAAAACAAAAAATTGTTGAGAAATGTACTTAAGCACATCTTTAAGTATTCCGTTCGATGTATAACATGAGAAATTTATAATAAATCGTTGCGGATATTAGGAGTTTTATAGGTATTTGAAAAAAAAAATTGTTTAATGGTCTGTATATCAGTGTTTAAAGAAATGCTGGGATTTATGTTATTAAATTGAGCCATTGAATTTTATTTGAAAATTAGTGTGCTAAAATTTTCTAGTTTACATTGATTTGGAATTTCCTTATGATAGATAAATCATAATACTAAAAATATGTGACTTTAGTATTTATCAATTTATTTTAACTGCATATTAAATGATAAATATTAATGGCAGAGATTTTGCTTCATATCCATTTCAAAATAATATTATCTTTATAGAAAACTCGCTGATTATTTCTTAGAAATCAATATACCTTACTAGCCAATGTAGTCAAACATTTTCGAATTATATTGAAGTATCATTATATTATACTTGAACCTTCATACCTACATATTCTTGCTAATATAGTCCAGTTTACAAAAGTAAATTTTTGCGCAAAACGGCGAATTTAACGACAAATGTTCAAAATACCTTTACAGGGAACATAAAGACACTGAGACCTGAACATATTCTCCTTATATACAATAAAATAATGGAACACGTATAAGTACAAATAAAAAGTATGCAGATGTGAGTAAATTTTATAAAAGTATACTCAAAGGATATATTCGAAATGAGATTCAACGATATGCATCCTGAATCAGAATTGAAGTGTGTTGGTAAAATGACGTTTCGCTATTCGTGTACTGATTATAATCGTTGATAAACAAAAAAAAACTTTTTTATCTGTAATGTTATAAGAAAGTTAACAGATTTGAGGATTAAAGATTTATTTATGATTTCTTTATAAAAAAAATATTGATTGACTCATGAGAATATTTGTTTACTTTATTATCATATATTGATTCAAATAATGTTAAGTATTGTTAGAAAGTTGTGTGAGTGAATTATGTTCGATATAAGAATCTTTGCGCCACGTATCAATGATAATTGTTGTCTGTGAGCATCATATTTATTTTTCAAGACAAACAGAACTGAAAGTCCTGAACCAATAAGCGGCTACAACAGACTTGAATCAGATAATGGTACGTATTTCTATTCCATGTATATATATAATCCGCATTAATTGGGAATTTGATGATGGATACAAGTTTGAAACATCTATCCAAAATATTTCAAGCAAAGTTATATGCAACCACATGCATCTTACTTATAAGGCGTGAACATTTATAATAAGACAGTCTGAAATTTTTTTGTTCTTCGAATATGGAAGTACGATAAAAAAAACAATTTAAATTTTAAGGTTGTTGCAAATTTAACCGAAGACGTTACTAATTTATAAGCACACTTTTACACAGTTCATTGAAGAACTGTTATTAATATAAGTTGTATGCTAACACATCATTTTCTGATTCAGGCATGTTACGCATTATCATCTTGCACAGTTCATTGAAGAACTGAGGTAATTATATTTGCTGTTTACTAACATATCGATTCTTGATTCCGGCATGTCACGAAGCGATACTATGTCGAAACAGCATAAGATAAAGTTTTTAATTTTTGGGCATTCATAAATATCTAAAATATTTTGTCAGTGTTTTTTTTTCCCATTCATTCAAAAGTAATTATTCAATTTTGTTCAAGCATATGCAAGCCAAAAATGATTACAAAAATTACAAAATAAGTTTTGAGATAAAACAAAGAAACCAATAAACACTCTTTATGGCTTTACAATGCTTCATGTTTTCTTATTCCTAGATTTATAGTATCCATATTCTATTGATTATAAAAAAATTTAATTCATTTTGAGAATGTAGTAAAGTTAAATTAAAAGCAATTTGATTTCTTGTTTGAATTCTTTTTATATGATATTATTTCTTTTTTAAAAAAAAAAAAAAAAAAAAAAAAAAAAAAAAATTTTTGCTTGTTTTATTTTTTTCTCTAAAGTTGTTATCTTATTCAGTACTTTATATAAGTAAATTAAATTTCAGAAGATATTTTCAGATGAAATGTATTATAGCTCATAAGAAAGAAAAGCATATGACGAGAAATTTTCTGGACTTATAATATAGTTTATATACATTTTTCACACGATAATATATTGAATTATGCTATTTTAAATTATTGAAGGAGCACTTTTAGGCGTTTATGAAATTTTAACTTTATTAATTAATTGTTTTTCCATATATTTAAAATAATGCACGTTTTGAGAAGAAAATTTACAATGTCAATGATGATTTCATAGACGTATTCATTCGTTATAAAAAAAATCTTTCTTAATAAAATGCTTTTAATTTTCAGACACTAGCATCGTGAAATTGCGAGTACAAATATACTGTTACGGCATGTGCTATTAAAGAAACTTTTAAGCTCTTATTTTTATTTCATTTCCCTCTAAACTTATTTAAAATTAAATTAAAAAAGCTTTTGACAGAAATCAATTTGAAACCTGCCGAATTCGACATGAACTTTGGACACTCATAACGCACGCATTTATTTACATACCCTCAAATAATATTTAATTAAATGCTTTAAAAATTTCAGGCAGAAGATTTTACTAAATAAACCATCTTAAACTAAGACAATAACCAAAATATATTTGAATTTTATTAGTTGTATTATAAATTTAAAACTTTTATGTGATGCGAAATAAATTTTACTAACCAATTAATTTAAATAACTTATAATAACTTCATTAAGTCATCTGCATACCATTAGAAAAAAATATAACAATTTTGATTTTTATTATTTTAAATTATTTCAAATATAATCACTTTAAAATAAAACAAGGAACATAGAAAAACAATTAAGTTTAAAATATAATAGAAATAAGTTAACGATAAATTAGTTTAAATCTATTTTTTTAAATAATTCCCTATTTTAGTGACACTTTACAATCATATTAAAAAAATTTGATTTTTAAAATTATAAGTATTTTTGAAGAAAGTTTTCTTCTCAGACAAAATTTGGAAGAAAACTATGAATATATTTTGTAACTGCTATAAAATAAGATATCCTAAACTCAAACAATAAAATAAAATATTTAACTCCAATGTTACTTTTTTATGTAATATGGTTCCATATTTTACAATTGAGATAAATATCAGTCAGTGAAAACTTTTCAAAATATTATTCGTAATCCAAGTACCCATTTGAGACATAATGAGATATCAGTTAAGATTTTTTTTTTTTTTTTTGAAAACATTCTTTTTAATCTTATTAGATTAAATATGTAATATCATAATATAAATTTCTATATAACTGTTCAGTAATACATCTGGTGCGAAATTGTAAGAACTCCTTATAAAATATGGAAAAATATTAGCTAAAAAGCAGTCGATTATATTATATATTCCCAATTATTATAAAGTAAGGTGATACAACTGTCTTGGTATGGTTATATTTACAAATAAACAGATAACAATTTTTGAACTACTTTGTTTCAATTTAACTATACATAATCGATAAATTAATTCCTCTAATATAGACAAATCTAGTTAAGTGTTAGGGGAAATATCTGTTGGTTTTAAAACATTTTGATAGCCAGAAAAACTTTTAACAGTATATTTGTCAGAAATAATTACACGTGCGTAATTATATTTAACTAATAAAAAGAGAGAGAACAAAAATATTATAAACGTAGTGAAATATAAATAATGAGCTTAATGAAAAATACTAGAAATTTTACGGCAGAGATATAAAAGAAATGCAGCCTATTGAAAATTAAAACATTAACGCTGAAAACTATCTTTGAATTCATCAAGTATGTCAAAATATTTCTTTTTGGAAAAATGCGCATCATTTCAAAAATGAAAATAAAATATAAAAAATTAGGCTAGTACGATCCAATGATTTCTAAGAAATAATAAAAGACTTTTCTATAAAAAAAATATTATTTTAAAAAGGTTATGCAGCAAAACCTCTATCAAAGTTTGTCATTTCATATGAACTTAAACTATATTGATTAATAATATAATCAGATACATTTAGTATTATATTTTACATGTAATCAGAAAATTCCAAAGTCAATTTAAATAGGAAAATTTACCAGACTTATTTTTAAATGTAAGTTAATGGCTCAATATAATAGCATAAATACCCCGCATTATTTTAAAATTTGAAGTAAAGACCATTAATCACACATTTCTTCAAGGACTTATAAAACTCGCAATGTTCAAAATTATTTATGATAAATGTCTCTTATTAAACTTAGAAGAGGATATACTTAATAAAATATTTAAAACCAGTTCTCGACAATGTAATTTTAATATCTAGTTAAAAGGTAGTTCGTTCGCAATTAGGTACTAATTCAAAAAAATGAGTCAACTGATATCTAAACAAAAATTTAGATTTAAAATTTCGGACATGGTGATGCCATAAGTATAGTAGTAGTAAATAATTTAGACAAACGAAAAGAGTTACACTTTTACTTTTTTAATAAGTTCTAGAGAAAAATATTTAAATATGCAGTATCCCGCATATAATTATGTAAATATAATTGTACATATATTTTCTATATTAAATATTTTCTTAGATTTTTTTCAGTTACACTAGTACTACCGAAATATATTTGAAGTTTATTAGTTTGTTTATAAATTTACAACTTCCATGATGGTATAAGTAAATATCCTGCGCAATTATAATTCAAATTATTTTTAATAACTTCATAAAACCTTCAAAGTACTAGTCAAATAAGAATGTAACAAATTTCTCTTTGATTAGAAATAATTTTTTTATCACACTGTCTATTTATAAAACATTTTACCTCCTTTAGAAATGTTTGAAATCTGCATTATCGATGTAAATTTACAAAAAAAATGAAAATATCTGCTTCAAGCATTTGATAAATGATGTGTATTTGAATCTCATTTTGTCAGCAAATATTACCAGAAATTTTTTAAAAAGTTGAAAAGTGTGGACGCATTTTCTTGCGTAACATTTTATTAAGCTTAATTATTTTCAATAACAAACAATACTTAGAGTGATCTTAATTTTAATATCCCAGTCAGGAAAATCAAAATATGATTTTATAAATCTCTAATTTTTTTTTTAATTCATTGAATTGAAATTTTTAAGCGAAATAAATAATAACATCAGAAGCGATGATCGAACAAGAAAATATCACTTGTTTCCTCACTTGTTATTTAATTAGCCATCAAGTCGATTGAGATTTGTTGATACACTATATAAAACGAGATCAATTTGAGCTATTTAAAAAATTAGATTGACTGGCATAACATGGTGAGCTTTTGAGTAAAATGGTAGCAGTATATGGACTAATTATTTTAACTCGATGAAATCCTGAGAAATAAGATACTATTTCTTTGTCTCTTAGTCAAAAAATTCTCTTATTATTTATTTTAATCTTATTGACAATTTTACTAAGTTCAGTCAGTCATTTAGTTGTTCAATCTTTACTTTTGAGGCTGTATAGTCCTCCACGCAGATACTGATGATTCTATTTGCTGGCATTATTCTCATTCTGGAACAACCTTTGTTGGATTCTCTTGATTTTTTACTAAAATTTTACTGGTATTCCTTATATGTTTTATTTAATTATATTTGTTCACGTGTCAAACAATTTTTAATAAAACGATAATTTTATATAATTCTCAAATTAATTTTTATACGTTTCGTTCCCAATTGTTAGAAAAGTTTAATACGTATTAATCTTAGAATCAAAAGTTTTAACATGTAATGGCATTTCATTGCAACAAATATATTCTATATGAAGAAAATGATATATGATAACTACAAATGTATAGCAAGTTTAGTTACAATTTATAAATAGTACTAAAAAACATTTGAAGTAGTATTTCACAGCCAATTTTAAACAATTCCTACTCGTTGTATTAGACAATTCATAAGAAATCTATTATTTAAATAGGATATCTAGTCCTTGGTAATTGGATATAATTTATACTATAAAGTCACTTACACGTGTAATTAGTAAAAATGTATATTCATATAAATAATAATGAAGGGTGACTTGTATTACATTAATGATAACTTTGTAACCAAGACTGGACGGTTACAGTTTCTTAGGTTTTATATGTTTAAATAACTTTTGCTCTTGCTTTTCTTAAATTATTAATATACAAAATAAAATAAAATCATGTAATTGCTTCATTACACATAACGAATTGATTTAGGATAAAAGTGCATTTGTTTGAATTCGTTTAAATATATTATAACTCTTAAATTATATTTATGGTAAAAATATTTAGACTGTAAGAAAATGAAGATTTATAAATGAAAGAATGTAATTTTTTAAAGTATTTCATTTCACTTTCTCTTTGGTATAAATATTTTTCATTATAAAAATATGCATATAATAAAATCAGTCAAATCGATAAAGAGACAGATAAATCCGATGGGCAAATCATTTATATTCATTAATAAGGAAGTCAATCCGTAATTATTATTTGTCATTTGTTTATATATTATAAGTTCTGAGTTGTACTGAATTAATATTTAAAAATAATAACTCTAAATTAAACTAAATAGCATGACAGTGCCATCGAGTTAAGACCAACATTTCCCATATTTGTTTTTTTAGATCAAACGCTCTGGAGTACGAAGCATGTATCTCGATTAGGTGGTCAGCTTACGTAAAGCATCAAATGTTTTTGTTTTTCCTAAGCATGGGAACAACTGATGAATTGAATATCAGAATTGACTTTACCCTGCCCAAAGACAAGATCTCGGAGCTTTGTTGGTGACTTCAAAGAAATCTCTATACACCACCAGGCTTCTTAAATATAATAAACAAAATGATATAAATTCCAGAAGAACTAATAACTCTTCCTGTTGAATGTTCATTCCTGTTCTTCCTGAAAATGTTCATTATAATCAATATTTCAATTTAATTATTAAATTTTTAAAATTTTTAATTATTAAATTATTAAAAGTTTTAATATAATTAAAATTTAATTAACTTTCCAATTAAATTTGACTTAATTGTGCTTTTTAGAAAAAAATCCAAATTGCTTAAGATAAGTTGCATGTTTCAATTACTTCGCAAGGTGCTTGTTTCAATTAAGTTAAGGTGCATGATTCAATTTCATTAGTTTTTCCTATTACTTATAATAATATTTGATGTTATAATCATGGTAATTGATATAATATTTAAATAAAAACACTATTTTTTGTAAGTGATTTATTATATCCATCAGAATTAAAAATTAATTTAATATAAAATCACTATCATATCAAAATTAAATATTTTAGTGACTATGGATTCAATGCATTATACATTACTTACTAGTTTCTAAACATTGTGTAAATTTTAATTAATTCAATTGTATGCATTTTTACGAGACAAGGAACATCTTTATTCTTGAATCAAATTAATAATCTTCTTACAATTTAAAATAATATAATTTAATAATAATAATAATAATTAACGAATATATAAATGTACATTTAAATATTTTAAAAGATCATACAATTATCTTTTTCTTATAACAACAGCTCAATTTATTAACATTAAGATTTTGTCTTATAAAAGTATTCTCAAGGGGACACTGGAGGACTAATCTGTAAAATAATAAGCTTTCGCAAAAACGTTTGCTGCAATTTTAGTACAATTTTAAATTAAATGTATAAGAAAATCCAATTATTAATATTATTTAAAATATATAACAATATTATTTAAAAAAAGTTTAAATTTGATAGAATATTAAGAAAAATTGCTCCAACTTCTAACTTCATTTAAACAAATTTTTGAACTGTATTAAAAAGTTGATAAATAAATACTAATTTTTAGGTATATTCTTTTAAATTTTAAGAACTAAAATTCAAATATAGTGAATAAAAAAAGATTCAAAGTAATGAAACTCACGTTCAAAAATTGTGATGATACAAACAATATATAACATAAAAACTATATATAACAAGTGATAACAATTCCTTGTTTTTCAATAGTATGTATTTTTTTTTTCCAGTATAGATGATTTAACTCAAATAATAACTATTTTTTTATCTAATATACTTTTATCTAAATAGTTTTATAATTTTCTAATAATTAATTATTTTCCAATCATAAATTTCAAATTCATGATTAGAATCATTTCTTAGATCATAGAAGTGATGAACATACCACCAAAAGCTTAATGTATTTCAGTAAATTAACACATATACTCGTAGCATTAATACATTAAATGATTTATAATGAACTAATTTATTGATGAATGCTTACAATATTTACAAAAATTTTATTTGATAGTTAAGCTTATGCGATATATTAACTAAAATAATTTTACTAACTCTGGCTACTGGTCGGTATAAATATTTCATAACAATGTCTATGGTTTGAACATACCTATATTTCAACCATACACATTTATAGAAATATTAATTTTTGCTTCTTGGTATAAATATGTGCTCATGGTATTACACAATATTTTATTGCATTGTATAAAGACGATGTAATAGTTTTACAAAGAGTTTCGAGAAAAAGATGAATTTGATATGAAATTATCTGCGTAGAGAATTCTGAAAATTTCATAACACTGAATTGTTTATAATACTTTCTAAATAAAAAATATTCTTTTAATAATTTACAAAACAATTATATACTATTAAAAATTCTCCTTATAAACAAGACTATATTTTGGTATAATATATTTCTGACTTTCATTTACAAATATTTATTTACTTTCGAAAAGATTTGATAAAAACATGGAAAAAGGTTTCCATCCCTTTTTCATCTCCAAGCAATCTTTTACCCTCTAAAATTTAACGAAACATAATATTTTTATATAAATGCATTCATCAACTAACATTAAAAAGGATATTAAAACATGACAAATAATGATTTGTTATGACACAATTAGAAATCTATAACAATAAGAAATAATATTTGTCTTAGAAATGAACTGTTTGTTAATTTTCTACTAAGAGAAAAAAGCCATAATAAATTTTATTAGTTTTCTATGATGAATAACATTTGTTCTATAAAACACTAAAATATTTATAAACATCTGAATTATCAAATTTAAACTGCAAGTGGCTTAGAATTTAACCAAATGATTTTATGTTAAAAGAATCATTCACAATAGGCGCATTCTTACTATTACGATTAGATTTAATTCTTGTTTATAAATTAAATATTTTTTTATATCAAATTGTTTTTCAGTCAATTGTATGTTATCTTTAAGTTATTAAAATATTATTATACTTTACATATATGAAATAAATTTCAGCATTCGCTTTTCAAGGCAAAAGATATTAAGGTATCAGAAAAAAAAATATTGATGTTAAATATTTTTGTCTCAAAGTAGTTTTTTATATATAACTGGTTTCTTACAAATACTGTATATTAATCTATGCTGTTCTTAAAAATCTGAGAATCATGAATATACACTTA
>JAPDSC010149637.1:0-18375 GCA_026290005.1 Latrodectus geometricus
AATTTTCACTACACAAGATATTAAAATATTCCCTATTAAGTGTGATGACATTAAAAATTCCTTTACAAGAATGGAAATGTTTGCAAACTATTGTCTTTATCTAAAATGGATTAAAAAAATCTATATTAAGACTCAAGTAAAAAAATTCCTTTCTCATGTGATTTCTGATGCTGGGGTTTTCTAAAAGGTCATGTTAATGAAGGAGAAATTAATTTTTCCCCCCGAGTCAAAATTAATATTACACATTATGTTGCTGAAATCCTCGAGTTACTTTGAGCTACATTGAGCACATCATAATGTGTTTTCAACACATGATTGAATTCAATAGAGCACACACAGCACATTCTATGACTGAATAAACTATAATAATTCTGAGAATTTTTTCATCTTTCTTTAAGAAATCTAGTATTTTCTGATGTTCAAAATGAAAACAGTCTTATATTGTAGAAATCTTCTTCTCACAGTCTAAATACCAAATTTCATCAAAATCTGATATGTAGAACAGGTTATAGGGATTTAATATGGTCACTTTAATTCCAGACACCCTGTATTTAATATTTACCTAATAGAAGTACTTATACAGCTTAATAAAACTAATCAAGATACAATTTGGGGTAATTGGTTTGGTGGAAGCTCTATGGTCATCTTTTGCACTCAAGTTAATAATTTACAATTTGGTTAGATAAAAAAATTAAATAAAAAAAATAAAGACAATCAAATGAAAGCAAAAATTTTTAGCTTTTCCAATGATCAATGCATAAAAAATCAAATTATCACAGAAATGAATTTCATATGTACAAAGAAAACAAAGTTTGTTTCTCCTACAAACAGAAGAAAAGTATGTAAGGAATTATAGACTTATGCACTTGAAATTTGTGCATATATATTGTAGGAAAAGAATTGAGTACTTTTGTAAATAACTATTCACATATTTGTTTAATTAATTCATTTGGTAGCTTTATCTCAATAAGTTAATATATCTTTAAGGATAATAATTTTGGAAATGTATGCAATAGTGAACTTGGCCTTTCTAGTTCTTCAATAACAATTCAGTTCTTAATGATTGTGATATTTCTGTGAATATAATTTTGGACCGTCAGACAGTCCAACAAACAGGCTAGTAATATCATTGCTTTCCAAACTGAATTGATGGACAAATGCAAACAAGTGGTCTCAACACATACAGTGCATTTACTATCATGCAGACAATTGCACTGAGTAATTGCAGATATCATACTTCTGGTGTCTGTTGCAACTATGAGGGTTAGTCAAAAAAGTTAGTGGAACTGTTCAAGAAAACAGAACAGGATAGATAATTCACAACAGCTTTATTGGTATCTTGAAATTACATTTGAAACCTATTAACCCTTCACGCAACTGCCCATAAATTTCAGTACTGCTTCACCTTTCCAATTTGGATGCTAACTGAGACTGATTGTCAAAAAAATTACACTTGCCTCAAGGAAGCCGCTATGTCATAAGGTACTTGTCTGAAGTGTTGCCACACAGTGCCATCAAAATAGTCTTAGATGGAACATATTTATATAGTAGTGCAATAAACTATCTGACTGAACTACACACATAAGTTAAAAGTGTGACAGGTTTTTATTCAATTCTGTATAGCTATAGTGCAACAATATACCTAACTTCAATACTTGTCGTAACACCTTGATGATCAGGCAGAGATTTTTGAATATCTATTTGAATTGTTTACATGATCATAAAAAAAGTCAATTCTGAAATGTCCAGCAGTATCTGTAATTGATTACCTTGCTTAATATGCATGACAGCATAACAACTCATATTTTTTCAGACCCTCTGGAAGAACCAGAATTGCACATAAGAATTTTTGCACAAAGTAATTTTTCTTTAAATGGCTTTAAACATACATGCCTTTATTATATATATATATATATGCAAACTTTTATAAGCCTAAACAATAGTGGGTTTTTTAAGCGACTTACTCTTTTACATATTTTGCTGAAATTCAAAAGAGATTGTAATATATTTTCAAACATATCCTATATTATATACAATAATATTTCAAATTTTAAAAGGTAATATTATAAATATTTGCATGAGTTTTGTGTTTAGGCTTCGAGTGTAAACATCTGAGGACAGAGTTGGAAGAAGAGAATGTAATTTGAGCAAGGAAAGGTTTTTAATTTCATAGAAGAGTATTTTTTTCCAATAACGTACTGATTTTCAAATTATTTTCCGTTATATAGTTAAATGATAAAACGTGAGTAAAATTAAATTAATGTCTTAACAAATGATTTTAATTTTTCTTTAAATGGCTTTAAATGGATAAAACCTACTTTGAAATTTTTCTGCAATACTGACAGCAAAGGGATATCCAGAAAAAGCAGTAAAGAATTGGTAAAAAAAAAAAAAATTATGTGTGCCATAGAGCCTTGCTATATTGTCTTTAACACACTTGCAAATATAATAGTTGTAATGATGATATATAGTGAACATTGAAATTTTAAAAGATTTTTAAATAGAAACAACACAAGTTGACTATCAAATTATTCAAACATTTTTAAAATCCAAATATAAATTTTAAAAGGCTCTTCATATTATCAGTTAAGGCAAAAATGGGGATCATATTAATCATAAATTATTTAAGGTTTCCTGTAACATTTATAGTCATACTTTCATTTTAAAGAGCAATTATGCATACATTCCCATAGAACTATTATCCCCAAGGATTATTAGAAAATAAGGGAATTGCACATATGGAATAGCTAGAATACTTGTTTGATATAAACTCCCCCCCCAAATTTATGATGCTCTCAACTATGATGTATGTATGTTTGCCATTTACAGCAATCTCACATATGTGAAAAGAAAATTCAAATAATAATTTAAGATAATCGAAATAATTCAAATAATAATCGAAGATGGAATCATGAGGTTGAAAGGGAGTCAGAAATAAATAGGATAACTTATAGCTACTGTTTCATTTTAGTTTTACTTATCTATTATTTGAATAGATGAGTAAAAATGTGTCTATGAAAGAGAACAAGCTTAGGTCACTTAAATAGAGTAAATTTCGTAATATAGTGAAGTTTTCTTAAAATTCTAAAAGCCCGGAACTCATAACAAATACTGTAGGTCATAAGACACGTTTTAAAAGAAGAATTTTCTAATGCTGAAAAAAGCGAAAAGTTGGTAAGCAAATTAATCTCTGTTTCACACTCATCACTCCCACACACACACATACAAAATTTTTCTTCATAGGATAAAAAACATTAGAAACAAAAATAAAATATGAAAAGCTAATAGAATTTCAATAAAAAATTTTTCATATATTATCAAATTCAAAATAGGTGTTTTAAATACTTTTATAGTTTTATCACGGCCAGCAGTAGCAAGCAATAGTTTCTCATCTGGATGCCAATCACATGTAAATACTGGACCACTATGAGCAGCAAATTGGCGCTCAAATCTGTCAGTTCGCCTGAGATCCCATAGCTGAACATATCCATTTTCTTGTACAGCAGCAAATGAAAAGTATTGATGTGGGCAAAATTGGACATCTCTCACACTTTCAGATAAGCTAATATACATAGACATATTTTAAAATACATTTTATAAAGCATATTCAAAATATTCCATCTGTTTTTAAATCAAGAAATTATTTAAATGTTGCAATTAAATTTCTTGTGAATACAAAATTCATATAAACATTCTTTAAAATTTATATCGATATTATAATACATAAAGAAATATACAGTGTAAATTATAACAAAATGAAACCCAGTTTAAAATTTTTAATAATATTTTTACAAAATAGACTCTAAGATTTTAAATTCTTCATTTATAATTCATTTTCTATTAGTTCCATAAATCAGAAAATAAATATGAAAGGGATTTTAATGAAATGAAATTAAAATGTAAGCTCTGGTTATTATTTAATTTATTGTAAATAAATTCTTTCCATGAAGAATAATTACTATGAATCATAAATTATTTCATTGTGTATTGCAATGATGAAAATCAGAAATTCATCAAAAATATGGTAACATCTAAAACAAATTTAAAATCTTATAAAATTGACACATATTACTGATATTTATTGATAATATTCGTGGGTTATTTCATAAATATTTTATTAGCAATGTCATCATAAAATAGCTTCTATTCTTTAACTTTTATTTATGTTTTTGATTAATATATATAGAATTTTTCAAAAACAGACTTATTTTCATAAAACAAATTTTTTTATGAGTTTAATGAATGCATTTTTAAACAAAGACATAATATTAAGGGTATGACATTATATTAATGCTAACTTCAAATAAATCAAGTGAATAACACAAAATGAATCAATAAAGAACACAAAATGATAAAAATAAAATTCAGCTTAAAAAAGAAAAAGCTTACATTAAAAAGTTTGAAATGATTCAATGTTCAAGAAAAATATCTTGAAAAGAAGAACGCTTTCTTATAATAAAAGTTTCACTGGTACAATGAAAACTCTTGATTGAAATTAATATTAACAAAACTCCTTGAAAAAGTCTCATTTTTTTCATTCAAATTTCTGACCAAAAGATTGGCATTCCGGACTAAACAAAAATTGTTGCATTCTGTCACTAAGACATGGATTTTCTTGGTGGAGTTAACTAGGAAAATCCTTGGGTTCCCTAGTTAACTCTAAAAGACCAGTAATGGCATTTTTCTAACTGGGTTAACACTCATATGTGTTTAATTTAAAAATAAAATTTTTAAATTAAGAGCTGATTGTTATGGTACTATTAAACAGCAACTAAATGTGGTATGCAATCGAAGCATTGTAAAAATAAAGAGTAATTAATAAATATTCTGCTAAAATAGTTAAAGATAAAAAACGTTTTTTAGTTTTCTTAAAATTTTAAGTAAACAGTTATTCAAAAAACATTAAAATATAAAATAAAGAATTAAAAAAATGTCATGATTTATAAATTAAGAACAAAAAAAAAAATTAAAAAGGAAAATAATAATAATAATAATTTAAAAAAAAAAAAAAAAAAAAACATTGATTATTTTAAATAAATGAAGAGTAAAAATAAGTCATACATTATTTAACTGCATACTTACTTAATGTACATCTTTGCTTACCTATAAAATGTACTAGAAGCTTCCTTTTTTCTTAGATCAAAGAGTTTCATAGTACCATCCTGAGAACCACTCAACAATAATTGAGCTTCAGTTGTATGAAAGCAAACTTTATTCACAGTTCTTTTGTGATCTTGGAACTTCATATCTACAGTAAAAAAAGTGAGGTAAGTAAAACGTCTGATTTTATGAATATACCAGCGAGCAAGTGGAAATAGTAAACTTAGTAATAGAATCTCTAAGCAAATTTTATGAATTATCTCAGTAATAATAATGATATGTTATGTTAACTTATACATATACAATAACGATTGTATTTAATAAAATCGTTATTATATATGTATTTTTATATTTAATATATATTTTTATTCTTTAAAAAAAGTAATTATTATTAACTATCATAATTGCTCTTTCCTTAAAAAATAAAAACAGTTTGTTAACTGTATCCCTAACAGTTATTGTATATGCTTTATTGATATTGCATTAAAATTTTATTTTAGTGATTAATTTTATTTTAATGAATATTCATATTTAATGCAAACTTCATATAATCAAAATAAATATTTATAGTAACTGGTCTACAATAGAATTAACTCCTTATATAGATTTTATTTATAAATAGAGCAGGGAATAATAGGGTTGAGGGTGATAATGCGTAAATCTCTTCAGAATGGGTTCACGTGATTAAAAGAGCTGATAAACTTTTAACGAAAATATGTTTTTTTATAGAAACTTTTATGAGAATAAATTAAGTTAGAATATTAACTTATTGCAAAGTGAGAATTATATTTATGTTACAAGTTCTGGCTAATTTCCTTGGAACCATTCATTAAAATTCAACTTACATTAGAAATTATTATTTTTTTGCAACTCTATCTTGTATTTTTGGCTGATCCCTTAAAATTATTATTTTGAAACCATAACCATGGTGATAAACCATAGATAAAGTAAAACTACACATATTATCAAAACCTTTGAGATCATATTGTAATGATTTCAGAGAAGATATAACACAATTTAAAGTTTAAAATGAACTCAGTTGCTAAGAATTTGTGACCACAGCATTGAAAGATGCAAACACATAAAATGGCAATAGCATAAAACCCTCAGAAAAACATTTTTGATAGGTAAAATTTTTTAAGTGGAACAAATTTTAATTAAGTCAATATTGCTTTTTTAAAATGCATAGGAATTTGGTTAATTAGCATTTACTAATAAGCAAAGATAACTGAAAACAGAATAAAATATTGTAAAATGAATTTTAAGGGATGACAATATTACTATGAAAATAAATTCTTATACAAAAGATAGAAAGCATAATATATTGAATGTGATATGTAAAAAATTATCAACATGTTGCACATCTGCAAATTGTACAAGAGACAAGGACAGCAGTTTAATTCTTTGATTTCATTCAAAAATAAATTCAATAATAAAAATAAACCAAACACAACTTTTATTTAATTTAAAGCTTAAAAATACAATACACACACAAGAAAAAAGCTCTGAAAGAAATTATTTAAATTCATTTATATTTGATGTTTATCAATAACAAAAAATTTAGACATTATTTTAAAACAACAAAACAAGACAAATGAAAATTAAACTATACACAAAAATGAGTTTATCAAAATAAAAAGGAATTAACCAACTAATTATAATTCATATACACAGCTCATGTAAATTAAAAGTAACAAGAACCATTATGCTGTAAATTTATGATTTTTTTTATAGATTTCATTAGTTTAATTTAGTTTGTTTCACAAAGACTATTTTTTTTTTTTTTTTTTTTTTTTTTTTGGCCCATGAGGATTAATTAGATTGGAATCTTCAGTTTAAAGTAGATTCAAAATCTATAATTCAAAACACTTTTTTTAGATTCAAAATCCTTCAAAGTATCCAAGCCTTAGATGGGAAGCAAATCTAGAAACTGTTGAACTAAAGGACAGAGTGATTGGCTGGTAGCTCAGCATCTTACTAATTGCATAAGTTCAAAAATCCTAATCATTACAATTGTTTACTCAAAAGTAGCAGTAAATCTTTATATCTTTCTAAGTCAGAGTCACCAGACCTTTACTGCATAAGGGATTTATCACAAACATTACTTATTTGTGTACAAAAAAAACATTTTCTAAAACACTCTTGAAAAATTCTTCAGGTGTATCTAAGTAAATTGTTTTACATAAATTAGAAACCAATATAATACAATACAATCTCTATTTACTTCCTTTTGGGAAAGGTTTGAAAATTTATAATATATTATTGAAATTTTATACACTGTAGAAAGGAAATAACAGTGGATAATTTTATATTTTACAAGAAATCTTACAAATTACAAACAAAAAAATATTTTTAAAATCCATAACCTTAAAATAAGGCCTAAGTGAACATAGATATAAAAAGAATCATTTACTTAGATGTAGAAAGAAGATAGATTTAGAAAAGAAGCCTTTATGAAAACACTTTTTTTAATTGCAATATTTAAATTATTAAACTAAAAGTACATGTCTATTTATAACAATATACATATTATAAGTTATTTTATACATTGTTAATAATAAAAGTCAATACTAATATTATTGTTATATATACTAAAACTATTGTTTATATTATATATTAATTCATATTATTATTATTAATATTCAGAATTAATAATCAATATAAACAATAGTGTAGTAGTAACAATTTTATTTTTGATTAGTAAAAGCAATGTTTTTTTTTTTTTTTTTTTTTATTTTAAATATATAAGATGATGTGAGAAAAGTATTTCATACCTTTTATTTATTTATTTATTTTTTACATATCAGCTAGTATTAATTTTAAAAGAATCAGTATTAATAAATAATGCTCTTAAATTTTAGTCTAATATACTTTGTGCTTAATGTAAATTTTAATAATTTTTACAATATTTGTTTGACATGAAGAATTTAAAATCAGTATTTTTTACAATGTTTATATATCCTTTAAAAAGTATAATTTGTACTTTAAAAAAATTTGTAATTAGTCAGTAGAATGTCTAAACAAACTCCTAATTTTAACACACGAACAAAATTCTTCATGTATCTATAATATAAAAGAAAAATAAACTCTACCTTGCTTGTGAACAGAATTGAGATTCCAAGTAACAACAGAACCATTAGTAGCTGCAGTTGCAAGCACGGCATCTAAACACAATATAAAAAATAGTTTTAAAATTCAACATAATTTTTTTAAAAATGAGCCATTTATTAAATAATTTTTTCTGAAAATCATTAGAATATTCCTTTATTACTAAAAAGGTAACTGATATAATTTTTAAAATTCGCTAATATTATAAAGTTGTTTGAGAAAATTTTTAGTCTACTATTTTTTCATATGAAATTATTGTAATTTTAATATATTAATTATATTATTTGTAAAAAAATTTAAATAACACAAAATTGTAATTTTTATCACGTTTTTTACTTAACTACTTTACAATATAAGACAAAAGTCAAAAGAAGGATTTTTAAAATTTGATAATTTTAGTTTTGAATTATTAATTTTAATAAACAATCAATGGAATAGAGGAATGGCACATTTATTAATGATTAAGCTTCAAAGCTTTTAATATTTTTATATTATTTAGGTAGCTATAATAATAAAAATCTTATTGACTTCAAGAAAATTATCTATATCACCAATTTAATTTATATTCAAGGCATTAGTAATACATTTTTATTGCTATTGGCAATTAAATAAAATGGTTATAAGAAATAGAAAAGAGAATTCTACTTTCTATTCAACTGTCTTTTTGAAATCATTCTTAACAAATCTATAACGTATTTGGGAAACACAAATTAATGCAGTTTAAAACGAATTTCAAAATGTCCTTATAGTGAAAAGTTAAAACTATATTCTAAACACACCAGTTAAAAATGATATTTTTAAGCTTGAATAACCTTTAATAGCTTTTCTACAAATCTATAATATGATTAGATAATCTAGATTGTTAAATGTAAACAAACAATTTTAAATAATTATGAGCGATATGTTATAGATTTATTTTAAATACAGCAGATAAAAAGTATAGTTTCATGTTTGAGTAAAATTTCAATAGATTTTCTTAGAAATTAATAAGATATTTATGTAATGAAATTATAAGTATATGTAAAAAATTAGTTTCAAATTATCATGGTACTGATAAGTTGAAAACTTACTGTAAACACTGTAGTTAATTAAAATTTTGTTGTTGTTTTTGATGAAATTTGGCAATGCTAAGCCTGCCCAACAGAGACTAGGCGAATGAAGTCAGAGAGAGAGAGTCTTATGTTTTTTTAATAGAGCACCCTCATATGAAGGTGGAAGTACAACTTTTGGTTCATAGATGACAGCACCATCTGAATCTTCCAATTTAGAGATTGAAACCAGAGAAGACCCAAAGCCTGGCTCCAACCATCCCCAGAAGTATTAATTTGTAATAGGAACATGGAGCACATTGGGACACGACATATTTTACTTGCCCCAGTCGCCATTAGTAAACACGAGGGATTTTCGGTTAAGCCGGGATTCAAACTCTCCACCCTTTGTATAACGAGAACAACGGCCCGAACCAACCAGGTCATCGCAGCCTATTAAAATTTTATGCTTCAGTAATATTTCAATAGCTTTTTTTACAAATCTATAATATATATTAGATAATCTAGATTATGAATGTATAAAACATACAAACTGTAAATTATCATGACAGACTAGAAATTTGGCTAAAACAGAAATTGAAAAGTCCTATTTTTAGTTTTGAAATATTTTTTGTAACTAATTAATTGTGATAAGCAGTACTTCCTGTACCATGGGGAATTTTGATACAGTATCATATTATCAAATAACTGAATTTTTCCAGCTTTTAACTTTTTAGTTTCAAATTTTTTGTTGTGTGATTTGAAAAATAACATTAATAAAAGTTTTAATGAAGTGCATTAGAATTCATTGTAAATGTCAATCTTACTTATTGAATTAATTTTTATTGCTTATTAACAGCTTACTGTAAACAAATAAAAATTTGAAATGTCACATGTAAATGTTATTAAGGCCAACACAACAATTTATGTATAATTATTAACAATTTATGTATAAAGATATTGTATAAAATGTAGCACAGAGATAAAAATGTTTGATGTTAGTGTATTTTCAGAAGAGTTATTGATCAGATGATATTGTTTGTAGCATCAATTAAAATATTTTGTTACTAACACTGCAAAAATCATTGCTTCTTAAAAGAATAATCATGCAATCATTATCATTTCATTAAACAAGGTTAGTAGAGAAGTTATAGCATGATGTTTATTTTACTACATTGCCTTATATAAACTTTTATCTTATGCTTGTGAATATTTACTATTGCTCAGTAAAGAAACTACTAAATCTTTACCGAGCTATGATTACAGAAAGATGAGTTCAGATGATTGATTACAGAAATACAAATAATACAAAACTAATTGCAGAAAATGAAAAATAACTTTTTTTTTAATTTGCATACATATACACAACTATGCACAAATATATTTGAATATAATTGTGCACAGTTGTAATTATATTTCTTTATTGAATCTAAAAAATAAAAAAAAAAGAAAAGAAAATACTAATACAAAATAATTTCAACGAAACAAGAAAAAGAGAAATTTAAAGTTTCTTTAATTTCAACGAAACAAGAAAAAGAGAAATTTAAAGTTTCTTACTATCAGTTGGGTTCCAAACAACATCAGCACAACTGTAACTAAGGTCAACATTTTTTCCAATTCGTAGATTTAGCTTTTCCACGAATTTTGTAGCTTCCACATTGAAGATTTTAAATACTAAAAATAGAAATTTAATTAAGTTATATAAAAATATAGTAAAAAATAATCTTATCATTTTTAAAATGATGTTAACCCTTCTTTGCATGATTTTTTCTTTATTGGTGAAATAAATCAAGGTGATATAATTCATGCTCAAAATTAAAGGAAAAATCTTGTTATATATTTATAGTATAAATTTAGCAAAAAACAATATGATGGAAATTTCCATCATCATGCAAAGTTATTATTTAAAATAAAAAATTAAATGCAAATTTTTTCAGAAATTGCTCTAAAAATTACAGTAACACATGTTACAAATCTTTCTTCCACTCATTTTCACTTTTTTAGCAATAGAAACTTAAATATAATAAAGCAATACGTTTATTGCAACTACAACAAACAGCGGAATTACAACTTCAAGCTCATTACACTGATAGTGACACTGGCATTTTTTGACAGCTATGTTCCTTTTTATGCAGTGGACATTAAAAAGGTATCCAAACATGATCAACTTAAAATGAACTTGTTCTTTTATATAAATTTTGGGCATTCAATGTTATGAAGGAAATTTCCACCATTATGCAAAGAAGGGTTAAGATTATTTTTTAGCTTCATGTTAGTAATTTTCTTAAATTGAATTTTTTACATTTAATACAAGTATATGAATAGTTTTGTACCATTTCTGCCGGCAACAACAACTTGAGTGGCCTCTTTATTTGTGGCCAATGCATTTGCTGAGCCTTCAAGACAGACATGATGAGTGACTGGCTCTACAATTGTAGGTTGCATTGAAATATAACTATCACTGCCTTCTCTGAAATAAATCAAATTCTCAATTTCATTAGCATGAGATTTTTATTATAATTCAGACATCATAATTTCTAGTTCCAAGTATCAATTAAAGTCATAGAGATATTAACATTTATATAACAGTAAATTTTAAAAACTAGGATAAAAAAATAAAATTAGTATATTAATGATTTTTAGTTACCTTGTATTAATATATTAATCTTGTATTAATATATATTAATACAAGATTATATAATGAAAGCTTGAATAGCTTTACACTGAGCAATTGTTTTACAAATGTCCAAATTTATATTTCAACAAGTTAAAGAAATGTACTGGTTTGGCTTGTTTTGTCACCCAACAGTCATTTTCTGCTCACAAAGGCTAATTAGATTGAGATCTATAGTTTAAAGTGGATTCCGAGCTACTAAAATAACCCAAGCCCAAGATAGGATTTGAATTAACAAATTGTTAAAAAGGCAAGAGAGCTAACCACTCAGCCCAAATGTACTAGATTTTAGACAGTCACTGATTAATCCTTAAAAGAACATGTACAGTTTAGAAATAAAAAATAGAACTCTTAATAACACAGCCAAAAGTTATCCTCATTAAAATTATACTAAATCTACAATGAATAGTTATTAGCTTATAATATTTAATTGATATATTTGAATATAATTGATGTATATTAAATATTGTAGTTTTAATTTTCAGGTTAATGGTAACATAACTATAGATGAAATAATATAATTTTGACAACTCATAGTTACTAAACTAACATAACACAGTAACTATAGTGCAATAGTTAAATCTATGCTTCTAAAATTGTTTATCATATAATAATATCAAGTCCATTAATCATGCTAATAAAAATTTTACCTTCAAATAGTAATTTGAAATTGATTTTCTGCTTTTTCATTAATAATTACATGAATGACAATTACAACTGAAATTTATAATCAGGAACTTATATTTTCTATTGCATTTCAATTCCAAGGTTATTTTCAATCCAGGAATTATTAGTAAATTTATAGAATATTTAATAAATACACAGTTGCTTCTTTTCAATTTTCTTAAGTTCAATAATCAATTATAAATTTGTACACTTAATATTAAAATTAAAAGAAAGTGCACACTGTTAGCTCCTTCATAATATATTTATATACTTCATGTAAAAAAAATTTACAGGCCCGTACATGTGCCAACTTATAGATCACTATGCCAGAAGGCATTTTTGCAATTTTATAACATGATCTGATGTGTGCATGTGCAAACTTTATATGGAATTATAGTAACCCTTGTAACTTTTACTAAGATTTTATTTATTTTACGCTTATGCTTGTAGCATTGTGTACGTTTGAAGTTGTGATATAAAAAATAAAGTTTTTTACTGTTAAAAGGAATAAAAAAATCAAACATCCAAAATTTTATATTTGTATAAAAGCAGTGCCAGTTATAGATGTTGATAAATTGAATTAGTGTTTTATAATTGGAGTGCGTTTATCGGAGTCTAACTGGTGTCAATGAATCTTCTATGAGTGATAAGGTGAGTACTTTTATGTGTTATTACACACTGAAATTGCTTTTATGTAATTTAATAAGTATGAGTAAGAATATTTGATAAATATATTTAGGTTTATCATGAACTGTTATTGTTAGAAACTCAAATTTTCATCAAAATATATCATATTTAAGTTATTGATTTAGCTTTATTGCTCAGTTATCCCCAGGGCTAGTTTGTGCTTACACTGATGTTTCTCTGCGTGATACTGTCCAGTTAAATAAAAAGAGAGTTTTCATACAAATATATATTATTCATTTAGTTTTATTGCCCAATTATTCCCTATTCTAGATTATATTTACACTGATTTGAATAAATAAGTATTTTAAAGTAATGTGTTCAAGAATTTAAAGTCAGTAAGTTAAAAAATATAACTTAGGAAACACACTTATTTATGATTGTTTTGTATATTACATGATCACAAAAAACTTTACAAATATGTGCTTAACATTAATAAGCTACAAAAATTGATATAAAATGTATTATAAATAACTTTTTTATAATTAAATTAATTTTTGTAATTAAATATAGTCCAGAATAGTTAACATCTTTACTTTATCTTCTTGTTATTTATAAAAAACTAGTCATTGTAAAATCTGGTATCACAAACTGCAAATAACAAATTATTACATAAAACTCTCATTTGTTGTGATTACAGCTTTGGTGTTAATGAATGGTAACAGATTATTTTCAAGTACTTATTATTTAATATGTATAAAAATTCACTTTTAGTATTATCTCATAAATCTCTTGATAAATTAATATGGTAACTGTCAAGAAAATTTAAAATGGTATGCTAAGCATGCAGTAGTGATAGACTTTTGATGATCATTAGTTTAGTCACATTTTCAGTACTGCAAAATAGATTATGTAGAAACATAACTAAATACAATTTATGATTTATTTATTATTGTTTAAATATTCTTGCACCAAAATGAAATTAAAAAGTACTGACCAGAAAAAAATGCTGCTAAATATATGAATTTTTTTTTTTTATAATAAGAAACTATAAAACTAAATAAATGGCTATTACTTTGATAAACTATTCGTGTTTCTTTAAACAAGAGTTCATTGATAATAAATATATCTCTATTTTTGAATTACAAAATGATAACTATTAAGTTGGGGAAAAAGAAATCTATTATTTTTTTCAGTCGATGACTCAAGTATTCGATATCTTATTTAGTATCACTCATACAACTTCCAATTTTTGCTCATTGGAAAAATCACATTTTACACTTAAAATATATATATATATATATATATATATATATATATATATATTGCTATTGTTTATTGGATCCATTTAGCTATGAGGTACAGGGTGTTAAAAATGGAAGTCAACAAAAAGAAAATGCAGTACATAAGCAATTTTTCTTTGATAAAGGTGAAAACACAAGTCAGGCAGTTGAAAATCAGAAGTGTTGTTTATGATTCTGATACTGTAACAGCCAATTATGGTTCATTTTGATTTTCTCAGTTCTGTTCGGGTATATTTGATATTAAAGATGCAAAGGTAGGCTCAAAGATGAAAATATAGATAAATTATAAAAATACTTGATATTGACCAGCATGTGAGCAGTCCAAAAGCTAAAGATTAGACATAAAATAGTTTGAAATTATTTCTACAAAGCTTAACAAAAACAATGAATGACCCTTATGTTACAATGTAAAGCTGCTAAATAAATTATACAAGTGATTTAATACCAACTTGGAGGAATTTGTGTCATTTTCCTGTTTTACAAAATTTTACACATGTTCCATTTTTATATATATTTTGAAAGCATTAGAGTGTTTATTGTTTGGAAAACTAATGCAATTTAAAGAGTTGAATTAGTATAAGAAACAAATTTCAAGAAAATTTGCCTTGAGCAGATGAAATGTAATTTTTCTCACCTTTATTGAGATGGGTATGTTATATTTATCAAATATTTCAACTCATTTTTTATTTGAGCATTTAATTAATTCAAAAAATAACAGTATAATGAATTAGTTTTTAGTCTAAGAATGTATTTAACAATTTTGACATGGAAATAAAGCATAGCAACATTATATTTAATTATACGCTGAAATGTAAAAGTTTTTTTTCTTCGGTAGGAAAGCTATTAATTACCAATTTACGAATTCACATAAAAATTCAGTTATGTTATTTTTTGGCGCACTTTAAAAAAATCATTCTTTTTTAATCAGATTTTTCAAAAGAATCAGAATGCAATGGAATCAGATTTTTACAAAATCTGACACGTAAGTCATATTTTACCAAATGAGCGGTTATTACACACAAATGAAAAAAAAATTTCCGTTTTTTGAGACAAACATTTTACTGTTTTAATTAATATTAACAAAAACTTATAAATGTCTAGTTTTTAAGGTTAATTTGCGTTTTAAGTCCCCTACTTTGCCAACTCACGAATTTGAAGCGTTATTTCGCGCTTGCTCATTAATCGCTCTTTAGCTTTAGCCTTTTCATTGGTCGCTAATTAAGTTTCACTTTGAAATAGCGGTAGAATTTTCGCCATGGCATCGGCATTTTTGAAAACGGGCCAAGCAGGGGACCTAAAGCACATTTTCATCGTTTTTCTAAATGCAAATGCTAAATGTTCACTCTAAATGCAAATGTTTTAAATTTTTCAGTTGTACAATGAGCTTCAAAGGCAAAATTAAAATCGGCAAGATTAAAGAGCAGCTAGGAAATAGCAGATTCTTATGGGGGAAAGGGATCTAGTTACCACCCATATAATTGTGAAATTTTATGGCTTTAAGATTTTTCCCTTACTCATAAAAAGTTTCTAACTTTCTCTGAACATCGTCAAAATATTTGAGAGCAGTGACAAATATACCTGACACAATTTTTCGTTAATGAAGTTATAAACGCAAGAAGCAATTTCGCGCATATGCGGGATTGCTTAGTTTGTAAACAAACCGAAATACTAATTTTGAATAGAAGTTATAGTTCTGGATTTAAAATTCTAATTTTAAAATTTTGAACTTATTAAATTTAAAAGAAAGTAAAAGTAAAGTATGCCAATCTCAAATAAAGTAAGTGGAAAATTTCTCTTCCATTCTTTGGAAATTTGAAATATTCATCCTTTTTTAGAAAAAGAATATTTTGAAATAAATTTAATATTTATTTTTTGAACATTCTCTAATTATTAAATTAAATGGTTTTAATTTTTTCCAACATTTTTTATTTAAGTAAGATCTTATTTTGTTTTCATAAATGTTTTTCCTAATTTAAAATACTTTTCATGATTCTGGGCCATTAATATTGTTATTTATCTCCAAAAATAAATATCAAATGAATTTAATTCTTCTTATTAGTTGAATTATTTTAATTATTCTTATAATGTAAATTATAACTTCGTATAATAAATGATTTTGGCAACGACCTAGATTTATTTTACCACAATTTTTCTTCGGTGTTTTGAGCAAATATTATTTGAACACATTGATCGCCTCAGTTGACTAATATTTAGTTTTATGAATATTCCTTTAATAAGCTTGATGAATTTAATACGAGAGTCTGCTGTGAAAGTGAGCATTTTAATTGTTATGTAGATGGAAAATTTTCCGTTTTTACTTAAAAAGAAAGTTACTTTAAAAGAATTATAGCTTAAAAATACATTTCAGATGATTAAAGAATTAAATTTTGCTTCTTATTTTAAATTTCAAATTGATGACATATTTATCTAACTTACTGCTTTATAATGATGGTATTTCGTTATCAAAGGTAGACTTGTATGCGATTAAAACAAATGTATCTTCTAGTGTCAATACTTCAATGTTCTTTTTACTATAATAATAGGAAATTTGCTACAGGAAAATCGAAATATTTTTAAATGAATTTGGAACTAAAAAAATTTTCTAAACTACGGTGAACAGTTGTATATTATTAAAGTTTATTAACATTTATTATAGTTTGTTCATATTCCGTGAAGCTTTTAGTAAAGAAATAATTTTTTATGTTGTACATGTTGAAATATATTGCATGAAAAAAAAAAGTCTCAATGAACCAAGGAGGTGTTATTAAGAAAATGATTTTTTTTTTTAACATAGCACTGGTTAATTAAAATTTGGATTGTGAAAAATAAGGATATCAATGTGTTGAATTGTGTATAATAAGAAAGTTAAATATTGCACACAATATAAATTATTATTTTTAAATCACTGCGATATATCTTGTAGATTGACACATACTTTTTGATACAAGCAATAAATATCTTTTAAGTAACCAGTAAATTAGATATAAGACTCGATGGCTCAGACAAACGCTATTATTTAGATTGAGTGCATATCCATCAGCAATTTCTCCAAAATTTTTGCTTCTGTATAGTATAAAATTTTAAAAACAGGTTATATTCCCATCGGATACCAACTCATTATTTGGCCATTGTTCTTGGTAATGAAGTTGCATTTTTATATTTACATTCGCACAATGCTGAGAATCACTTGAAATTTTTCTGAACTTCAGAAATTAATTAAATTTACTCACAATAAATTATTTATACTTACAACAACCTTTTTGGTAGCTTTTTCAAAGGCTGGGATAACTTAGTTGGTTAGAGCATTGTTTTCACTATCATAAGATAATAAGTCTGAATCCCAATTTTACTAAAGGACCATCGTGTTCACTAAAAGCACCTAGGACACTTTAAATAGCTCTTGGGATCAATATTTTGAGAGTAAAAATGATACCTCTGTTCGTGAGTTGGGGTCTGCTGTTTGGTTCTAAATTACGAAGACTCCCATCCGGCTGTTTCCACCAAACTCTGGTGATTAATGAAAAACAAAATACACTGAAATAATTTCAGAATTCACTCAAAATGTTTAGTATTTTATTTTTTGTTATTATTTAAATATAATAATTAATAAAAAACAAGACATGATATTTTTTATACTTTTATATTTATACTTCAATAATATATTTAAATGTATAGGAACGAGAACTATTGTCTATTCATAAATATATAATTTTATATTTTTAAAAACCTCATGGTTTTTATCAGATTAATAAAATATGATTAAAAACAATTTTATAAATCTTGGTACCACTCCATTAGGAGGAATAATAATTCTTTCTCAATAGAAAAAAATTTTTTTTGTATATTTTCGACATTTTAGTCTAATAAATAA
>JAPDSC010149638.1:0-15952 GCA_026290005.1 Latrodectus geometricus
AAAAAAATGCTTCCTACCTCATTTATGTTTTTACAATTATTAAATTATCAAAAGAATTGCTACAAATTACTCTAAAAGTGCAATATGAATGAAAGAATGTCTGTGAAATGCTTCTTTATGGTTTAAAGATTTTCTAAGGATTCGATTCAATATTTTTTGGAAAATGAAAGTCCAAGCTCTCTTTTTAAAAGATTTGTAGCTGAACTTGAAATTAGATCAGCCATAGAATCGACAAGAATATTGTGGTGAAAAGGAAGCAATTTTTGTGAGTTCTGGATTGAGGATGATGATGTTACTTTGAAATCAAAATTCTGCAACATGATTCCCATCCTGAAAGCAATTTCATTTGTTAAAAGTACGACCCACTGCATTAGAATCTGAACTTGTGCTGTTACAATTTTTAATAAAATGAGTTAGGATCCACACATCGAGGCACTTCCAGGGACAAAATAGCCTGAGAAAAGTCTTCATGCAAGGACTCACTATGTTCACAATAATCTTGGGTTTTATCGAACTTCACTTCTGATCTGTCAAAATTGGAATCTAACAGAATTCGTTGGGATCAAACTTCTGTTTCCACAAAATTATTTTAGGAAAATACAAATAACAAATCTTGTGGTCCTAATTAACTCTCAGTTTAGATAATGCAAATTAAATTCTGCGAATTGGTATGTAAGTAGCAAAAATCTTAAAGTATTCAACCTATCCTTCATTGCACATTAAATTTCTTTTTGAGGAATACAAGCAAACAGTCGAAAAGATTTCAGCACCTATTGAGGCAGACCCAATTAACCTCGGTGAATAAAAACTAGCAATTAAATTTTTCATTGTTTTCCTTATACACTTACCCGAATAATCAACTCTGGAAAACACTGATAATTTTTTCACACCAGAGCTGACATATTGTAATGACCATTTGCATCAGTCATTGCAATGTGTCAGCTCTGCTTTGTCACTAGCGTTTTCCCTACACTTAAAGAACTGACTTAATGTTCGCCAAAAGAACATTTATCTCCTTAAAATAATATTTGACAGTATTAGAAATAATATTGTTTTGTGTATTTTCAATTAAGAAAAAACAAAAAGCATCAGACAGTAATTTTCATTCCTTCAAGAACTGGAAGGATAACGACAGTAGTAATAACAGTAAAGAAAATATTAGTACACATCAAGATTGATTCATTTATTTAAAGAGAAAATTCAGCTAATTAGACACCAAAATAAGAAAGCTAATATTAGATATTTTGTAAAAATCTCAGTTTTCTTATTTACATCAATCCATATTGGATTACTATTTCGGAGACAAAATTTAGTATTTAACATTTTGTATCTCTATTCAAATGTCTTTTTTTACACATAATAACAACCACTACTTTATAAGCTTATAAACATTATGACCTTTATTGAAACAGTAGTAATTTTTCTAATATCCTCATTTATTAAATACTTTGCAAATGACAATATTTATGAACTTTCTTTAGTTTAAACCTGTTTTATTTTTATCTATTTATTTATTTATTATTTTTTTATATTAATTCTTGGTAGTTTATATTAGATTGTAGCAAAATATTTTGAACGCAATTTTCGAAATGTTTTTCGTAAGAAAGATTTCAGAAAGATGGGAAAACAACCAAACATATGAGATTCTGTCATGTTTTTCCCTTTATTTTGCTTCATTGAACTGATAAATCAAGAGACTTTCATTATGATAATCTGATCTCACAATGAAAAGAAAATGCTTTATTATATATGATAGACAAAGCAGACCTCCCTATGCTTGGCTCTCTAAATAATTTATTTTATAGTTTTCTTGTAATTGCAACAAGGGGCTTCTAAACAAGAAATAAACAAAAAGGAAAAAAAATAGGTAAAACAAATGAAAATATTTATAGGAGCTATGAAGGTTAAAAGTAACATGTGCTCCATCTGAAAAAATATAATTCAAATAAAATTAAATAAAATTCAATTGTTTATCATAGATGTATATTTAGTATTGGGTTTAAAAGAAAATCAAAGTCTAAAGTAGATGAGGCATTATAGTTCATTAAATGCAGGAAAAAATCATTTTTTTTTATTTTCTGACAATTTCTTTTGTTAGGTAAGGTCTAGATCTTCTTTCTGCCTGCTAAATTTCTTTTGTTTTCAAATAAGAAAAGAGTTGCTATTGGTCAATTAGAAAGCCCATTAAACTATTGTCTGGAATGACGATTTTTTATAGCTTTCTTTTTCCAAATTGAGCTGTTGGAGCTACCAAATGACAAGATGATGCAAATGAGTCAGGCAATGAAGTCCCTCTTCTCCACATGTGCAGTAATGAGTCGTAGCTAAATTGAATCGTTTAAAATAAGTAGGGGAGGGGCCAGTGAGGAAAAGTATTTCAAATCTGGACTAATACAGAGGATGCATAGAAACACAAGTTTCTAAATCGAATATGGAACTGCCTGTATTACCACTGATCTAGTCTTCCTGACAGTTCTTCATTACCCCGTTCCTGAAGGTATTTTTTATTGAGCATCGCGGGAGAGGTATGGTTGTGTTTTTTTCATCTGAGATAGCAGCATTTTTAGCAGCTTGTTCTGCATTTCTGCTTGAAATACTGAATTTGAGCTTGGCCTACCAGATTGATGTCCCTGCCGAAAGAGACTACCGCAGCTCCTAAGAGATTTCCTGTTTTTGATCCATCGTTGAAAATGTTGATCTTGCCATCTTCAAAGATTGGAGCATTATATTTCTCCTCAATTGAGATCTGTAATTCCACATGGTTGGATGGATTGAATCTACTTTTATTTCAACTTCAATGTCTGATGCTTCTATTGTAAGGTGAAGTGGTGGGATCCCTGTTAATACTTGAAGTGCTGACGTTGAGTTGGTGGGGTGGTTCGTATGGTTTGTTCCGGTTTCAAACCCATCGTCTTCAGGAGGATTTGCCATATCATCGCCCGAACGGGGTGATGACTCGTCTGTTCAGGAAAGCGGCTGTTGGAATGGTTGTATTTTCTTTGCCCGATGGGGAGGCTCAGTTGTCTCTTCAAGATGGGTCTAGTTATGCAGTGGATATTAAAAGGCCTTATAATAGCTCCGCGAGTAGGCCATCCGTCTGCTGCGTTGAAATGCTCCTACGATGTTGAGGAAAACTTTCCGCTGTATAGAATTGAGCTTCATGGATAAGTTGGCAGAGAGTGGAGCTCCCCAATGGCTGCTCCATATAGAAGCATTATTTCCGTTGCAATTTTGTATAACCCTCTTTGGGATTTCTTTGAATATTCCCACCGACTACCAAAAATTCTTTTAAGTTTTTAATAATGTCTTATGGCTTTATTTTGACTTTTTATAATATGATATGAGCTTTGAAATTTAACTTTTTTATCAAACGTCAGCAATTTAATGGTATCTGCCTTTTTCAGTCGATGATCAACTAAGAGAATTTGCGACTTGCGTTATAACTTAGCAACTTGGTGAAATTTAGATTTTTCATAAGAGATCTCGAGGTTGAAGTCATCTGTCCCCAATTTGAAAAGATCAAGAGCTTTACTTGCTATTTACTTCGATGCTCAAAGTTTGGGAGGATGGGAGGGGGAAATAGAAGTTGAAGTATGTCTTTGGCTTGCTCTAAATCATTGCCTCTAAGATCCGTAGAATATCGTATGAATAGAAGAAATGGAATGTTGATTTGTATGCTGTACTATATGAGTTGGATACAGTGCTACATAAGTTCCTCCACGAAGTTTTCTTTGCTGATCATAGTTTTTTTTTATTATATTGACTTCTATTTTTCTTATAAATACACAAGAGATTCTTCCGATCCCCAATAGAAGCTCTTTGACAAAAGCGTTGAAGTGCGTTTAGTTCTTTTCTATCTGTAGACAGAGACTCTTTCTATCTTAGACAGACTGCGACCACCATGCGAATGTACAGTTGGAGCGGTACTGTTTTATTTTATATGAGCGAGAACAAGAGTATTAGATTACATTTTGAGCTGTTTCTATGGCTGTGTCAAATTCTTGGCGGGAAACTGCAATTTTGATCAGGATTAGTTTATAAGACATATTTGTAGCAAGAAGACTTAAGAATTTAGTGTGACTGCTGAATATTGTTTTAAACCATTTCAGGTATATGGACTGTGTTACTACATAAATGGAGATAATGATATATCCATGATCGCTTAATTTCTCACCGTCAAGGACATCCCACTAAACTCCTCAGGAGGTTACTTTCTTTAAATAAACAAAACCACGATACCCCAGTGATCTGCCTTCATCTTTCTTTTCTTCTTCTTTCTCCCCTTTTGCTTTTTCTTCCTTTCCTCCCTCATTTTGGTTGCCTTATTTGAAGTTGAGGGTTGCCCTTGAGCAACTGTCGCCGCTTTGTTGCTATTAGCTTCTCTTGGGGACAAAATCCCCCAAATGTTTGCCTTGCGTGGAGACCTGTGTCACTGGAAAAGAGGGTCCTGATAATTGAGGCCCCCAGAAACCTAGACATTACTTTGGCCTTTGCTTCAGGCAATCGAGAGGCGTGTTGTGGTCTTCAGTTTATCAATCGGCTTAATAGAACAATAAATCGGTGCATCTACTGGATGACTCGTTAAGGGTGCAAGCCATTTCAAGAATGTACAGTGAGCGCATTGGACCTGGCTAGTACTGGTGCAGCTGTTTTGCATCATATTGTGGGATTCATTGGTGGGTGTTGTGATCAGGTTCTGAATTTTTAATTTTTTATAAGGAAAAACAAAAATCTTCTGTGGGAGCATCAAATGGAATCATTGAACTTAAATTTTTTATTGTTAAAAAGGAGGGCACATTTTCATCTATGTCTCCTTTCCTTATTTCTAAGAGAGCATAGAATTATAATGGGGAAGTAAACAAAATACAGAAAATGAGCCCTGGTGACCTTTTAGAAGGTTGCATCAGAAAAGCAGGCAGCCATAATTACAAACATTGGAATTATTGGCAAAATTAGAATTTATTGTCTTGCCTCAGGAAATTTTAACTTTTCTCATGCTGTTGTACCATCTAGGGACATGTTAACTACACCGACGGATGAGATTGTTGAAAATCTGCAAATCAAGAAGATCTGTGACGTTAGACGTATAACAATCAGAATGCAGGGAAAGTATATAATCCTCCCTAGAGAGGCCCATACAATCCAAAATGTGCCGTGGCGAAGCCTCGTGAACACCGCACTTTGTGCAGGAGTCGTACCTCTTTCTTTTCTCAAAAAAACGAGAGGCACTTATGTGCCCACTGGCGAGTCTTGTTAGCGCAGTTGAGAAACCTCTATCACAGTCGAGGGCCAGGGAAATTCCCGTCTTCCCACCTATATACCAGTGGAGGAATTTTCCAATCCGCCATAATTTGTTCCTTTTTTCGGGAGCACAACTCCTGAAAGGTAAAGGTTGATGGAGTTGGAATCGGTTGATTGCATCCCTCCCTTGCAAGCTTGTCTGCAAGCTCGTTCCCAAGGATATCAACGTGTGAAGGTATCCACTGTAAATGAATCTCGTGAAGCTGCGAAATCTGTTTTAACTTATTCAAGATTGAGATACTGGTCAGGTCACCGATCAGAAACCAATTGTGAAGATGTTGAAGTGTGCTACGGCTATCTGATAAAATCCAAAGGTCTCCATAATCCTTCACTGATAGGATAGCCTCAAGCCCTTTATTAATTGCAATTAGCTCACTTTTGAAAACTGTACAAAAGTCCGGGTTGCGTAGGTTGAGTGATATTTTGTCATAAGATGTCACTATATATATACCACTACTGCACTTTCAGCCATTTTGTTTTACCATCAGTAAAAATCTTAATAGCATTTTCGGTAACATTGGCTATGACTTCCAAAGCCAGCTGTTTGAGATGAACTGTCAAAAGTTCATTTTTAGACACTGGGGAAGAGAAGTTGTCATGAAAATGCACTCCAGAGAGTCCCTCTGAGGGATCCAGGCAACACTGCAATGAATGAGGCTCAATATTAGGGTTAAGTAAATTCAGGGTTGCAACCTGACTAAAAGGACTGTTTTTCTTCAGTCTTTGTTGGCTTATTCAACTATTTATGCAAGCTGAAGTTTTGTTGCCATTACCATAATTAGGTAGTTTTTTGAGGTATTTTACAAGAGCAGCATTTCTTCTAGTCTCAAGTGGCATCAGATCTGCCTCAAAAAGGACAATCTCCGATGGGCAGCTACGTTTCAGCCCAGTAATTAAACGGGTAGCACTCAGCTGGATTATCTCTAGTTTCTCCAAGTTTGAAGCTGATGCGCAACAGTAAATTGGAAAGCCATATTCGAGAATGGGCTGAATAAGCGCCAGATATGTAGTTCTAAGGGTTACTGAATTATCACCCCAATTCCTACCAGCAATGTATTTAAGGGTGTTTAATCCTTTCCTGTTCTTTAATACAAGGTGTTCAATGTGTCTGTTACTCGTGAACTCAGGGTTTAAAATATATCCTAAGTATTTGGGGTGTTTCTCATAAGTAAGCGACTGGTTTTCTAAAATTAATCTTGGTTGATAATTTTACAGATGCTTATTGGTAGTGAAAAAGGTTTCAATAGATTTTGAAGGATTAAAACGTAGCTTTAGTTCTGAAGCATAATGCGACACAGTCTCTAATGATTCGTTTAGTCTTTGTTCCAGTACACCCTCATGAGTATTAGAGCTCCAGAGTACAATGTCATCTGCAAACAGCCCAATTTTCACAAATGGAGAAGGTGCCTTTTCAATACCAGTTAGATACAAAGTGAAAAGTGTTGGGCTAAGGACAGAACCCTGGGGAACACCCTGACCAAATACATAAGTGCTTGAAAGAGTTCTATTAAATTTAACTCTAATTGATCTGTTTTGCAAGAAGTCCGAAATCCATGACAGAGTGTTTCCTCTGATGTTAAAGGTATCATGGAGTTTAATAATCAGTTTATCCTTCCATACTCTATCGAATGCCTTTGTAAGATCCAAGAGAGCAGCCACACTATGATGGGTTGGTTTGAGGTTCTGTGCATCTCTAATTGATTGACAGAAGTACAAAATCTGGTCAATAGTTGAATGACCCCTTCTAAAACTGTACTGCTCCTTAGGCATTAGTTGCTTGCTATCAAGATAGAAATGGATTCTCATCAAAATCATTTTTTCCATCACCTTGCAAGGTATACAAGTCAGGGCTATAGGTCTAAAGTCATCGGGGTTGCAGAATTTCTTTCCAGGTTTCATGATTAGAATAACTGTTGCTCTTTTCCATTCAGATGGTAGTCTCCCTTTGTTACAAGATAAATTTATGATATCAACAAGTCTTTGTTTCCCCTTTTGGCCAAGGTTTTCAAGCATCTGACCATGTAGTCTATCTGGACCAGGAGATTTACTAAGATCCAGAAAGGCCACTGTCAGTGAAAAATTCTGCATGGTAAATGGATTTGACAAGTAAGAGTCACCAAGGTCTGTACTACGACAACCGTGAACGATGCTAAGTGATTTTAACGGCCATAATTCCTTGTAGGGGGAGCAATGTTACAAATTCTCTCGGTCGTCAAATAGAGCAGTTTATTTTTTATAACTGTCACTGTCTGATTTATACCGACGAGAAAACTTATTTTCCCACTCCGACAAGAACGTTTCATTTTCTCGATCTAGCCATTTGCTCTCCTTCACTTCTGTCATTGTTAAATTTATTTGTAGGAAATGATCTATATAATAGTGATCATTTTCCTCTCGTCATCTCTCAAAATGGAAGTAGTAAGGTGAGGCAATGCTTACCTACTTACGTGTACAGTCGAACAGATTGACGTTATTTTACAATTGCCAGTTTTAAAGAAGAAAATTGTTTTGATCGAGGATATATTGATGATGCCATCTGCAAAGTCACTGATAAAATTATCAGTGCAGCTGATGCATCAATATACAAGAGTTACCTTACACAACACAGGCGTTGCAAATTTTGGTATAAGGATGAGTGTAAAAACACCTAAAAGAAACTGAGGAAATTATGGGGGTTATTTCCGAGATATCCCACAACGGAGAATCTAATTGCATTTAAGAGAGAAAAAGCATTAGATTACAGATCTTGTCAACGAAGTTAGAAGGATTCCTGGTCTAGCTATGTTTATTATATAACATCTTCCACATCTAGTACGCAGATATGAAGAACAGTAAAAGCAGCCAATGGGATTTATAATGAATTTTTGATTACTATATTGAAATCCAGAGCTACTATATACTGTTCTTCTAAGAACATCGCTAACGTCCTGGGTGAAACTTTTGCTAGCGTCTCAAGCACCGACTCTTATAATTCTTCGTTCCTGACGATTAAGAATCGTGCTGAGTGAAAACAAATTCGTTTCAACAATAGACAAGCCTTGCCTTACAACTGCAAATTTCAGATGTTGGAATCGAAGAAAACAGTACAGCAGGCTAACAATACCAGTTTTGGACCTGATGGAATCAGCTACCTTATGCTTCGTCATTTAAGTCCAGATACCTTATTGAATTTACTTTGTTTCCTAAAAGGATCTGGACAGAAAACTTTGATTGTCGGTATTTCCAAATCTTTGGAATGAAGCAGTTATAATTCCTGTCCTGAAGTCTGGTAAAGACCCTTCTAATCCTTTTAATTATCGACCTATAGCTCTAAAAAATTGCTTATGTAAGACTCTAGAGCGCATGGTCATGCTTGTCTCATATATGTCTTTATTCTTTTCTAAGACACCATAAACATTCATACCTTTCAGGGCGGCTTTCGTAAAAGATCCACTCTTGATAATATCACTTATTTAGGAACACAGATCCGAAATGCTTTTCTAAGAAGAAATTATCTGGTTTCCATTTTCTTTGACATTGAGAAAGCATATAACTGTATATGGCGTATTCGTATTACCCATAGGATATATGACTTTGGTTTTCGAGGTAATATATCGATATTCCTACAGAATATTTTACACTCCGGTTTATTTAAAGTACGTATTGGATCATATACATCCAATACTTTTTTACAATCTGAGGGTGTACCTCAGGGTTCAATTTCTTTCGTTACGCTTTTTAGTGTATTCATAAGTAACATCTTCTACCACCTACCTTCACCTATTCAAGATACTTTGTTTGTTGATGATTGCAAATATCGTGTCAGGGGTCTAATATGCGGTTAATTGAGAGATAATTACAAACGGCTGTAAATAAATTTGTTGCATGGAGTGCCGAGAATAGCCATACTCTCCCTCCAGGCAAGAGTAGCTGTGTCCATTTTTTCAAGAAGAAACCCTGCGTAATGATCCAGTGATTTAAATCAACAATACACCAATGCCTGTGGTCAATGAGGTGAAATTCCTTGGAGTGATAATCGACTGAAAATTAACCTAGCTTCCGCATATATTAAATTTGTGGAAGAGGTGTGTGCGATCGCTTAATATCCTCTAGGTGATATCAAATCTAATATAAAAAAGGGGATATCTTGGCGTGTAGACCACACATCACTCCTTCGGGTTTATCAGTCACTGATTCTATCACGCATTGTCTACGGATGTGTTGTATATGCATTTTCTAGATCTTCTGTCTTACGCAGATTGGACACTGTTTATCAATCACTCTGTCTTGAGAATATGTTCAGGGGAATTCCGCACATTACCCGTTCAGATTCTGTACGTAATTTGCCAACAACTGCCTTTAGACCTGAGACGGATACAGCAATCTCTCAATTATTAAGCTAAAATTTTGTCGAACCCTCATCATCCTCTACGTTCCATGATTCCTAAAGCCTCTCTTAAGAGACTTTATGATGGTAATCATATGAGCATCCCACCTTTTCTCCCATGTGCCAAATAACATCTGTGTCTTTCTGACCTATGTGATATACGGGTTGAATCAATCGAGCATTTTGTTCATCCACCTTGGTTTAACCCAATATTGATAATAATTAAGCCCTTCGCTCATTAGAAGAAACCTGATACAATGTCAACTAACTTTTACCAATTTTTTCCAACAGATCTTTTTAACTCATCGCTGTCAGTATACTTCCTACACACCAGTATTCACAGACGGTTCAGAAACTGCAGGACATGTTGGCAGTGCTAGTGTTACTGACTATACTATTCTCAGCTACAACCTTTATCCATATATAACTTCTATTGAGCAGTAGCTAAATCAGCCACTGCTCTATTTTTACTTCTGAAGCTACAGTCTTTCTTCGTGCTCTTCAGCACGTGAATACTGTTATAAATAATAAAATCTGACAACTTGAGTGTTTTAAAAGATTAGGAAAATGTTACTTTTAATTGTCATCCAGTTGTGTCAAAAATTTTTGGAGCATTGGAATCCCTTGCTGGCAGGAGATACGAAATTATATTTTGTTAGGTACTAAACCAGGTAAGTCTTGATGGGAATTAAAAGGCAGATGTAGCTGCAAAAAATGCATCTGGATCAACACAGCCATCAGCCCCAATTGCTGATATGAGAAAAGGCTTGAAAAAGTTGATATTTTCTCTTTTGCAAGAATCATGGAATATGCCAGGTCGCAAACAAGTTAAAAACCACTATTCCATATATCACTTCATTAAAAGTTTTACCGTCACGAAGTGCTGATGTTAAATTAACTCGTCTTCGTATCAGACACACACGTTTCACACACAGAAATCTATTTCTAAGTGAATTAAATCCGTGGTGTGAAACGTGTGATGAACCATTTACTGTATTTCATATTTTAATTTCATGCCCTGAGTTTAACTATGTATGATTTACTGGGGGAGTCACCCCACAGAAACATTTTTGAATTTTTAAAGGCAATAGGTTTCCATTTTATTTTAATTTTATAAATTTTATTTCGTGAATTTTCAGTTGTACTTTCTTTTTATAAATTATAATTATAGGAGGATCAGCAAATAAGCCATAATTACAAAATTAAATATCTCATTAACAAAGATCAATAGAAATATGCGGTAAACAGTAGATTTATTAGCAAAACTGTAAAAATGGTTTAAAGCGGCTCCGAAAATTTAGTTGTAAAAACTGTTAAAGATGGCGCTGTTATTTTATGTTACCTTATAAATAGACCGTAAAACGCGCTTCGAAGTTTAAAGTGATCACGACTGTTGGATAGTGAAAAGAGACTAACGTAGAAATTGAAATAATGTATTCTATTGAACAACGTGTTTTTTTTTTTTTTTTTTTTTTTTGTTTTCCACAGTTTAGAGAACAGTCCTACGGCAACAAGGCACAGTTTACAAAACCGATTCGATGTTCCAGATGTACCCGATGCGAAAACCATTCGCATGCTCTTTGCAAAATTCGAACGGACTGGCAGCATAGATGATGATCGAAAGGGAAATTTTGGGCCTACGCAAACAGTAATCACTCCTGAAAATGCCGCCAAAGTTTGTGGAATTGCTGAAAAAATCCTAAGAAAAGCATCTTAAGAATTGCATCAGAGGCAGGTTTACAATTCACGAGCATGCAAAAATATTGAGAGTAAGCCTTCGGATGTTTCCATACAAAATCCAAAGTACCCATGAATGTTGTGTAACAAAGGATTGACTCTTCGAATCAGATTCTCACAATGATCGACAATGAAGGACTTAATGTGTGCTGCATCTGATTAAGATGAAGCCCATTTCCAATTGAATGGTACTGTAAATAAACAAAGCTGAAGATTTAGGGGTTCCGAAAATCCGCATTTGAGTGAAGAGAAACCACTGAATTCGCCTAAAGATTTCGCCTGGGCTGCGTGTGGGCCAGAGGCATTATGGGACCCTTCTTTGTGTAAGAAACGATTACTGAACGTTACGTTACAATTTTGGAACAATTTGTCAGCACACAACTAGCGTTGGAAGATCGATCAGGTATGGATTGGTTCATGCAAGATGGGGCTCGACCACATTGAACAGATATTTCACTTTCTTTAACAACACTTTCTTTAAGAATTATTTGGGAACTGAGTAATTGCGTTAGATTATCCGAAATTAATTGACACAGGAATAGATTGGCCTCCATATTCTCCCGATCTAACTGCTAGTGACTTTTTTCTGTGGGGCACATTGAAAGACGCTGTCTATCAAAGCAATCCCTCTTCTCTGGATGAGCTTGAATAGGCGATTGGTGTTGCATGTGATTCCATCTCCGTTGAGATATTGCAAGACGTGATGTTAAATTCCATTGTTCGCTTACGCCACCTCATTGGTTCGAACGGTGAACATTTTGAAAAAATTGTGTTTTGACTGCAAAGACTGCTTGAGTTATTAACTTTTTTTTAGACTCCATTCAAAGAAAGAGTTTTCAGTGCCATCTGTTAAGAGTTTTTGTAACAAAATTTTCGAAACTTCTGTACACCATTTCTACAGTTTTGCTAATAAATGTACAGTTTACCGCATAATTCTATTGATCTTTGTTGTTGAGATATTTAATTTTGAAATCCGAGCTTATTCGCTGATCACCCTGTATTTAAATTTTAATTGAATTATATACACTTTTTGTATTTCAGCATTTTAATGTTGAGCTTAGGTTTCATACAAGGTTTTCTTTCAAATTTAATTTTTGGCGAAGCTTGTCATTATTGGGCCTTGTGTCATATAACCCAAAACAAACAAACCTACATATTTAAAAATTATTATGTTTTCCAAGATTATCAGTAGCCAAAAATTTAATCCCTTGGAAATGACAAAAGTTTGAAGAGGAGTATGCAAAGATGTTCTTTTCGGAATTGAGCACTTATCAACAAATTTTTTTGACGTTTCTAATTTCTTGAACTCTTATTTAACTTTATGTGATTCCTAAAGAGCTAAAACAATACTCACAAATATTAACTAAGAGTTCTATTGAAAAATGCCTAACGATATGAAAATAAATTATAATGTTATACAATATCTAATTGCATAATAATAATTATTTTCATTGCAATATATTATGCGAATCATTTATTAAAATTTATTTTCTTGATTTCAGGCTATAAATTATGTACACTGCTGGCCACAATAAATGCAGCACCTTGAAGGAAGCATGCAAATAACATGAAATTTACAACATGCGTTAACGGAGGTGAGATATGTAAATTATTAGAATTTCTGCGCCGAGGTAACTCACGCACTTCTGTGTCACCATTTAAAAGCGCTATTTAAGGCTTGGAGATTTCGACAATTTGAAATTCGGCAAATTTTTTTTTCCTCTATTTTTTTTTTTTTTTTACTAAAAAACGATCGTTTTTTTGATCAAGTATCTGAGTTCGACAGAGGAAAGATACACTTCCGCGATCATGGATTTCAGGGAAATCAGTAGTCGTGTTGGACGAAATCAAATAATTGTAATGAAGATATGTGATCATTGGATGTGGGACGGTATAACGGACCGACGTGTTCGATCGCATCCACCTCAGTGCTCCACTTCACGTGATGACCGGCGAATTGTACTCATGGCAGTGATGGATTGCTCAGCCACATAACGAACCATAGCACAACACTATCAGTCTGTAACGCATCATCCAGTGTCTGCGCGTGCCTTTCGACGGCGTTTACAGCAGAGTGCTCTGTCAGCAAGACACTATTGCTTCGTCTACCCTTGATGCAGAACCCCAGACTTCTCCGCCGCCAATGGTACGATGAAAGAAGTATATGAACGGCAGAATAGAATGAAATTGTCTTTATTGACGAGTCACTCTTCTGTCTGCAACACCACGACTGTCGTATTCGAGTCCGGAGGCACCGTGTAGAGAGGATGCTGAACAGCTGTGTTATGCATCACCACATTGGTCCTACATCGAGTACTATGGTAAGGGGAGTTATTGAATATTACTCTCGCACTCCTAATAACCATTGCCGATACTTTAAACAACCAGCGTTATATCTCCGAGGTGTTACAGCAAGTTGTCCTACAGGGCTTCCCCACAGCCATATTTCAACAGGATAATGTGCGTCGTAACGTGACACGCATTGTACAAGGGTTCTTCGTCAATGGCCAGATTGAAATAGCTTCCTGGCCGGCTCGCTCTCCAGATCTTTAGCCTATATGTGGTCCATGGTTGCTCAACGATTCTAGATCACTGCTGCCACATTAGATCAACTTTGGCAACTTGTTGAAGTTGCTTGGTCTGCTGTACCCCAAGAACACATCCAAAGTCTCTTTGAATCAATGCCGAGGCTTGTGGCAGCGGTGATCTCCAACAATGGCGGCTACTCCTGCTACTGATTTTGGCAGGAAGTCTATAAATTTAATCATTTGATACTTGGTCAACATGTTATTTACAAAATAAATTTTGTGGTGATATCTGTTGTCTTTCTTGGTGTTGCACTTTGGGTGGCCAGCAGTGTATTTAATATCAATTTGTTTAACAAGATGAATCTAATTGCAAGTAAAACAATTTTGCGTAAAAATTTAAATATAAAATACGTGAAAAGTTATTAAAATATTTCAGAATTCAAATCGCAGAATAATTGAAATATATTGTTAGTTTCAATGATTTTTACGATATTAAGTATATGTAGTTTTTACTCTCAATCTTAACTTAATACATTAGCTTAATATTGCACTAAAATAGATTAGGTTTTCAATTTAGAATCCAAAAATACTTGTTTCCCTCTAATAGAACATTCTTCCATCATTACAAGTTATTGCACATAGAATGTATATTTAGTGAATGATAACACAAAAACATTGGTAGAAGTACCATTTTAACAAGTGCATTTTAAACTAGAATTGAATTTGCATGACTAAACATTATTACATAGAAATTGAAAAGATTGTGAATTCTTTTGGGTATAAAATTCGATTCAATTTGAATTTCATTTTAAATAGAATTTGCTTTGTCGGCGGCATATGTGGAAGAACAGCTCAGTTGTTAAAATAGTGAGACAACGTTTCATATGAAATTTGCAATTTTAATGTGCAATTTCAAATTTTTATTGAATGTTGGAAATTGCACATTAAAACTGCTTTGAACTGTAACTTTAAAACAACAAATTTGTTATTGGAATTTGTATTTATTTGATATTTGCAAGAAATTTCTTTTTCTTAAAGATATTCAAGTGAAAAATATTATAAGATAAGTTATAATTAAGGAAAAAAAGTTCTATAAAAAAAATTGAGTGTTATTCAGGAAACAAAAACAATGCAACGCAAACATTTTTGTTATTCCAAGTGATTGTAAAGAGTATAATTTTCGAGATTTTTTAAAATTAATTTTTGCGATTTAAACTCTCATTTTATTAAGAAAAAGACAAACATGAGAGTAGTTATAGAAATGTTAATGAAGATTGTTTTGCTCCTCGAGTACTTTGACATCGAAAGACTTTCTACTGAAACCTATTTTCTTAATCTTCTCTGGCTTTTTTTTATTAGATCTGATAAATCTGTGCATATAGAAAGTCCATTGATTGAGTTTGCAATTTAGAGGATTACGCTCTAATAAACGGAAGCTTTTATGAATTGAATTGCTTCATTAAAACATGCACGTTTTTTATCGATTAAACATCAGAAACATAGAGACGTGCAGAAATGTCGAGTAAGCGTGTGCAAATTTGCTCTCTATTAAGCAATGTTTCGATTGATTAAGTTATTTGTTATAAGCTAACGATGGCTCTTTTGTTTATTCATGAGAAAGTATTTATTAATTCGGATATATTTGCAACTCAAGATAACTATAAAAATAAGGCAATATTTTTTTCTAAATTTCAAAGTAAGCTAATAAAGCTGAATGAATTGAGAGTGTGTACACTTCTCTATGTCAGTTCCAAGGATAACATTTGATGAAGGACAAAGAAGTCTTTATTCCGTAAGTCTTATTAAAAACATAGTTCCAGTTATTGAAATGAGTGACTGCAGGCTGTGCTTGGCTGTCTTTTTTATAGACCAGATTTATAATCTTTTCTCATTAGCTCTGAATGAAGCAAAATTGTCTCTTTTTATATCAAGAATATTTTTTAAATTTATTTGAGTTTTATCAGTTTTTCCCATGAAAGTTACCGCTTTCTCATTTTCCAATCAATGTGTCTAAGAAAAG
>JAPDSC010149639.1:0-18923 GCA_026290005.1 Latrodectus geometricus
TAGTAAATGAGAGATATACCACATTGTTTTACATTCCATATACTGCAAACCTAATTTAGAATGTGTGGTTTCTTTTCCATAATGACTATCAACCCGGGATGTTAAGAAAAAGGATAATTTCTTGTAGACTAATGATAAAGGTTAATTTCTACTTACTCTAAGAACTATTGACGTTTTCTATTACCTTGGCTATCCAATATGAAATACAATAATTTTCGCATTTCTATATTCTCAATAAACCGTGATTTGGGGCACATTGGTCTGTTTTATTAAGGCGTCGATCTCATTATAGGAAAATAAGTTATAATCCTGGCTTAACAGATGATCCGTCATCTTTTCTAAAGGCGGCTAGCGCACGTTAAAAAAGGTTGTGGTCACAATGTCTTCCAAGAGAAATGATACCTCTAGAGGTGGCAGGTCAAGTATTGGAGGGCATTCTGCTAGAACTCTATTTTTAAATGACGAAGACTTCCATCCAGCGGCTTCCACTTACTGGTAGACTCCTGATGCAACAACAGATGCTGATGCAACAACAAACCGTGACTTTATAGAATTAAATTCAACTGTGCATTTTATAAATGAATGCTGCACAAATTTTTTTAAACAACTTTACTCTTTTTTATATTATGTATAATGCATGTGTTTTCCAAATAATAATGTCTTACATATAATTTCGCTTAGGTTCTTTCATTTTCAAATATTCTTCCACTTCTGTACAAGATATCGGAGTAAACATGCTATTTATGCATTTTACTTTATCGAACTGTTGTTTAAATAATCAAAATATTATTTAAATTAACTGTAACCCATTTCAAACTTAAATAACGATTATTTTTACAGTGGTCAACAGCAATCCGAGCCACTGGCCTGGAGAGATGGGTCGAGCTGTGGTCATCCCTCCCGAAGAAGAAGCCCTTCGTAAGGAGAAGTTTAAATTGAACCAATTTAACCTTCTGGCCTCCGACAGGATAGCTCTCAACAGAACACTGCCGGACGTCAGAGCAGAAGGGTAAATACTTGCATTTTAAAAAGTGCTTGAGAAACAAAAGTATTAAATGAAACAGGACTTTGAACCAGTGTTTGAATGCAAAGTTTTGTAGCATTTATTCTAAACCATCGCAAAAGCACAGTCTGCCTTTTTTAATTAAAACTCCATTATATGGCTGTTGTTTTTATGGAGAATTATTTTAATAAATTATGGGTATGTAAATCTCTAATTTAAATTGCAAGCTCCAATCAGAAAATTTTAATGAACGTTAACAAAAGAAAGATATGTATAGAAATGTAAGAATTTATTTCTCGATTTATTTTACTATTTGAATAATACGCAATTGTATACGAAGAAATTTTTTCATTTTGTTTTTATTTACTTATGTACCGACAAAACAAATTATCATACTTTGTATAATAAGTTTCACCAGAAGTTTTCTATCAATATTATTTAAAAGAATTACAAATTGAATGGCATTTTAGTAAACCTATTATCCATTTTATTAGTTATTTTAAACATTACATTTTAAAAAATTTTGCTTAAAATACTTTATTCAACTATTGTTAACATACAAGCGGATCGCACTTATACTCGCAACAACAAACTCTGGGATGATTGAGCTTCTATAATAAGAAATAAAGTAAAAAATAAGTTCATGCAGGGCCTGAAATGTTATGTATTCACTCTTACATTTATCAGATTCTCTATTGTTTCTTGACGGAAAAAAGATGGATAAGTAAATGAAGTTTTTTGAATGGAAAAGATCAATACTATGTCTTCATTAGATGCCAATATCATGTATAAATTATTAAAATTTACTGAAATCATGCCATTGCAATGCAATTTATTATTGAAAGTTACAAAGTTGTTAATTTGATATAATTTTATTGTTTGTAAAATATCCTATACAAGTTTACTTCAAAGTTGTGGCTTTTTACATTTAAAATGAAATACTCTTAAGATATTTTAAGTTCTTTACCTTTACCCCGTTACTGTATATAATTACACAAACTAAACTTATTTTACATATTGATCAAACTTTGTTCAAGTAAATGAGTTGTAATCAATTACCTTTCACTTAACACTAAACATACCGGGGATTTTTTTTATTCGGCAAAATTAACGGGAAAATGGGTCAAATGACCCCTTTCTGTAGTTTTAGTGTTAAAAAGTGCTGAATTTAGAATAATATTTTGTAATTTAAAAAGTCAAGCATGCATTACAATTATACATTTTACTTATAAGGAAACATTCTTTTAACTTCCAAACTTTTTCAACTGTCATCTCTTATGGCAATGTCAATAACATGAGAAAAAAAAATCTGCATATCTTAATTCAAAATTGATATTTACAATCTCAAATACTATATATGCTATAAATTTTGAAAATGTAACTCTGCTTGACGAAACTTAATTAGGGAAATAAGCCTGTCATCAAATCTTCAAATACATGCAAATTATTTTGTACTGCGAAATTTTTTCATTGCTATATCGAAAATGATCGTCTTCCTGCCCTATAAAAAGATGAAATCTTTTTTAAGGCCAGAGCGCGAAGAATACGGATGATAGATTACATAAAACTCAAATGTCAAAATTCATCAAAACTGAGAGTTTTCTTCAAGGGAGAAGCTTTCAGAAAGTTTTTTTTAGGGCGTTCTTAATTAAAGAACTGTCTTGTTTTGCATAAGATTCAAAGTCACTTTTTGGAAGTTCTATGATGCATTTTAAGTTCTTTTTTTTCCGTACAAAGTATTTTTTTTACACTGAATGTTTTTATTTCCTTAAAAAAATGCATTTGTGATGTGTGTCATTTTGTTTTTACTTCATAATCAAGAATAATCTCTTCTTAAATTTACTTAACAAAATTAATATACTATAATTTAATAACTTTTGAAAATTTCTTGGAAATATTTATTATCAATTTTTATTTATTTTTCCTGTTATCTAGTCATTTTTATTTAAAAAGTAAATGTTCTTCACTTTTAATCAGCGTGAAAAAGTATCTTGGGAACATTTAATAAATGTTTATGCAAGTCTACACACTGTTTCAATGCATCTTACAAGGTAAAATCCAATTTTATTCTAGGAATATACAGTATATTAATTGAATATCTTTGGTTTATTTTTATAAATATATATAATAATTTATTAAGTATAACTTCTAGTATAGAAATTATTTCTGCAATAATTTGTTATGCCAAATTTATAATAATTAGTTATACCAAAAGATATATTACATAACTTTTTAACAGAGTTACATTTTATTCCACTTTTCAGACAAAAATTGTTTCAGTGATTAGGATAACTTATTAAATATCATGTATGTGAAGTGACTCTCATCCCTATTGTTCTGATATTACTCAGTATTAACCTTTGTTAGGTCTCTCCTACATATTGAATAACTTGACGCATTTCAAATTTCGTATGAATATTTTAAAGAGAATATCGTGGCACTTGAATATCCAGAGACTTATGTATATGATGACAGGTCTTCTTTAGATTCGAATCTGTTGGATTTCTCTCGAGTTTCTCGTGAGTCATGGTTTATTTGAAGAATCCAGAAACTTTAAAGTAGTTGTTATTGAGCTGAACATTTTGACTAGTCCTATAGGTTCTCTTATGATTGAGGTTCTGAATTTTATTCTGTCTGCTCAAAGTCTTTGTAAATTGTTTCTCATTGGAAATAGTACATCGTAAAAATAGTTTACATGCATTGTAGTCTACAGAATTTTATCTGCCTTTGCTTCTGTTTATTTTTTGGATGCAATATATTTGTAGTTTGTATGTGTTTTAGCATACTTTTTATCATTCTCATATTTATAATTAAACATAAACAACCAGTTTTTATTTTTATCTTAAAATATATTAATTCCGCTTTTTAATTACATTATATACTATTAGTATATATGTATGTTAATTTTAATGGTGGATAGATTATTTTAGTTTTGTTTTCATTGTTTAAAATTGTATAATTATTCTCATAAGCTCTTTAATAAAAATAGCTTTCTTTCATAAAATAAAGTATGATACACTTCTTAAATTATCTACATAATTACTTTTTATGCTTAAAAATTTCATTGGGCTCTATTGGAAAATATTTGCTTTCTTAAATCTTAAAATATATAAAAAGAATATTATCCATTGTATCATCAAATTTTCTATACATCTCGGTAATTGCTTTTAAATTATAAATCATTCATTCTTTGTTTATTTTAATGAATTTGAAAGTTTCGACATTTTTTGTGTGTAATTTATAAATTACTTTTCTCTAATACCAAGTTCAGCTATTGATTCATATGCATTTAGTTTCAAATTATTTTACTTTCCAATTATGTTTTCGTCTTCACATGATGTGTTTTTATTACATTTAATATTAAATTTTTTCTGTTCTCAAATTACTATAATTATTCTTTAAAACTTAAAATAATAAATTGTATCACATTCATTGATCTTATAAGAGCATGGTAGCACATCAGAACCATTTCTATTACCGTGTCTACATCGTATTATGAATCATAAATGTGTGTGATCAACATTATATCATTCTAACTTTGTTAGATATTTTTGGAATCCATTTATCTTCGCAGAAGACTAAGATTTCATGAATAGTTTGTCTGAATGCTTTATCAAACACAAAAATATCGTTCGATTTCTCTAAGAAACCAAAAACGTTTTCAAGTTCACTGTTCATAAGTCCAGTTGATTGTTTACCTCAATAATCTGATAAGCAATTTCATCATTATAATTTACTTCACTGTCAGTTTTGACAAGAATTCAGTAAGCAATTGTTTAATTCAAAGTGATTGATATTGAAACATTTTATTATGATAATTTTGAGAGATAAAAGCAGAATCTAGTACTATGAAAATATTTGCAACATAAGGCTATGATAAATATGTATTGAAAGTTACATTTACAAAAGTAAGACTAATTTTCATCAAGTACTTTTTAAGGACCTTGACACATTAAGTTTATTTGCTTGTGTATACATATTTTGAAACCATAGTTTATACGTAGATAAAAATCAATGTTCTTCATTTTGTACAATGTAAGATTAGTGTTCTATTTCCTTAAGACTCTTCTTAATTATTTTTACTCTTTTGCATTTCATAAGGATTATTCTAAGTGATTAATTTCTTTTATAGGTGCAAGACCAAGACCTACCTTGCGAAACTGCCTTCTACTAGCATTGTAATTGTGTTCCACAATGAAGCGTGGTCAACACTGTTGCGTACTATCCACAGTGTCATCAGAATGTCACCCAAAGAGCTAATAGAAGAAATAATACTTGTGGATGACGCTAGCGAAAGAGGTACGTTAGAGTTGTATTCTTTTACGCAATGTTAGAGAACTGTTACTTCTTATTTTCAGATGCTAGAAATGATATGCTTCTGGGTGAAAATACCAGTTCTTGTCCTATTACCGTAGCTTAATATGGTTCTAAGCTCGTCATTTATTGATCCGTCATTCATCAAAACTAACCTAAACTGAAATTTTGCTTAAAAATTTAAAAAATACAATAGGAAAGTAACAGGTCATATAATTTTTAATTTGGAATTTAAATTACAAAATATATTTTAGTTATTTACAACTTATGTTATCAATTGTACATTAAAATACATTGTTTCATTCCAAAAAATGTCTGTCCTGCTGAAAAATAAGCTTTTATTTAAAACTTATAAATACTTTGCTGGCCACTCGTTATACAATACCCTGAAAGAAGCATGAAAATCATGTGAAATATTCATCATGAGTTTTTGGCGATGAGAGATGCAAATAATTTAGCATTTCAATTGATACACATATCATGGGTGTCACCTGCAAACACTGTATAAAGAGAGATTATCGAATGAAAATACAGCAACCGGTTTTTTTTTTTTTTTTTTTTTTTTTTTTTTTTTGTTAGCTGCTGTTTAAGCATGCCTTGTAGAAGCTATCGAGTGACTTTCTAGCATGTTTCCAAGTTGGACTGAAAAAAGGATAGTACTTATAGGGAATGCCTGAACTTTTGCGATATGCATCGTCAACTAATCCTGCACACAGTAACCTAGTTTGGGGTTATTGATTTTACTCATTGCCTGTACACTGATCAGTAGCGCTTCATTTCTAAATTGTTCCCCACCTGTGGTCCTTTCATAAATTCAGTGCTTGCCTTCATCCATATTCCCACGGATATCAATATGCGATGAGATCTATCACCAATCAAAAATTTGGTCCATGCTTGTGCGGGGAAGATATGAATTCGAAGAGCAGAAAGGCAATATTAATCATCAATTCAAAATTGGCTAGAAGTGAGAATCATACTTTTGGCATATTGTGAGCATTTTTATGTGTTATTTTATTTTTATGTATATATATTTAGTTTATTTTTTTTACTGTTTTTATGTATTTTTGCTTAGATACCTGTACAGTAAAATTTTGTTAAATGAAAATTGCATAATCAATATAATATATACAACACGAGAAATGGCAAGTGCAGGGATTTTTAGTAGCATTTTAGTTAAAAATGTAATGTTATTTTAAAAATATAAATGAAAATTAGTGGTAAATTGATTGATAAATCAAAATTTTAAAATATTATTTCCTATATTATTTGCATAGCTAATGACCGAAGAATTAGCACTTTGGCCTTCGCCTCCAATAGCTCACAGATTCTACTCATATCAGGCGATGTAACGATTTGAAGTGTGTTTTAAACGAGTTTCTGATCAAATAAGCTCTTGTGCAAAAAAGCAGCAAAAGAACGGCAAATAAATTAAGCTAACCCTTCACCACAAAAATAATTATCTTCAAATAATTGTTTTTGTATAACATCTTCTCTTTCACACGCAAATATTGATTTCATGTAATTAAAGGAACTGCGTTCTGTCCATTAAGATTAGATCTTATTTTATGCTAGAGATTTAAGTTTTGACAATTTTTTAAAATTTTATTCAGTTTCTGTGAAATACTTTATTTAAAACAAATATAGAGAGAGAGGGTATTCAAAGATTTGGTTGCAACCTTAGTAGCTCGAAATATTAGGTAAATAAGATGAAACTTCCTTATGTTCTATTATTAAAAGAAATTTATAAAACCAACGAAATTGTTTTTGTAACTGGTCTTACAATATTTAATTATTCTTTTGTACAAACTCATGTAATATTATGCAATATATTTTAATATTAACCTAGTATTCTATATCAAAAGCTGTTCTCATAAATGATTTGTTTATTTTTGCAGTATTGTTATAAAATATTAGTATATTTTATAACTGTAATATTAAGCGTGCATAATTATCATTGAACTCTCTTAAATTATGATTGTAAAGCTTCGATTTCTACACACAGAATATAAAGCTGACTTGGATTGCAATAAATGTTCCAGAATATACTTAGTCAAAAGAATAGCATTCACACTAAATTACTTATAAAATGAATGTATATTACTGTAATTTTTGTACTGAAGCAAGTATTTCTTGCAAAAAATCTAATTTGAATAAAATATAAAAATGATCCAATATTCAAATATTTTTATTTTATTAACTTCTGTACCCAAAAGACATTTCTTTCGTCATGCCTAAAAACTTATGTATGGACATATGAAAAAACATAACTTTGCCTATAAATCATAAAATTGATCTCTGTGAAAGTCTATTTTCCTTATACTCAAGCAAAAATATTTTACTTTCTTACTATTTTAAATAGTTTTTATTACGATAAACTTAATGTAATAATGATATATTCTGCAAATAATGAATATCTGAGTTCTTTGTTTCAAAAGTGGCAAAAAAGCAAAACCATGCGACCAAAGAAATAAAAATCTTGGTCACCCATGTTGCTTTTAAAATTTTATTGAATCATGTGCTACAACATTTATGAGCCTTGTCCATCAGATTTTTATCAATTTTTATTAATAATGTAAGCAAACGGGACATTTTTTTCTTAAAATATTAAATATACATCTTCCTTTAAAGTGGATGTAAACTTTGGCTATAAATAAAGAATAATTCGAACTCACTGTTTAAGCATTCTTGTTTAAAAAAAATTTCTAAAGTCTTTATCTCAACGTAGAATGAAACTGGAACATTTTTTCGAAACAATTATCTGCAATGAACCGAAGACTTGAACAAAAAATAAATTAACTGAGAATCTCTTTTGTGTTAAGAAATAATTCTAACACCCGGAAGATTGCTTTTTTTTTAACTTTTGAACTCGATTGTATGGGCGAAAACAATACGAAAGAATTCTGTAATTTTTTGCCAGCATTGTTTCAATTCTCGATAGAAACTCTTCTGTGTTAATAGACTCGTTCAGCTGTGACTGCAGCAGATGATAAATTAACTGAAGGTCGAACGTCCTGGATCTAGGACATGTGCCTTATGAGATTTTGTTTTAAAAAATCGCCAATTTAAGAATGTTATTCCTTTCCATGTTCCATGGAATAAATTCAATTTTATGCAGTTAGATTGTTTTATGAAATATTCTTCTATATGTCATGCTAACTTTTAAAAGTACGAATATATTTGTATAAAATTATTCTAAAAATAAAACATTTCTTTCAAAAATTAATTCCTGATAATTTGCAGTTATCTGTATGTGGAATGATCAATTTAAAAAGATATTACTTATTTTTAGAGGTCATTTGGTGTTCTATAAATATCAAATTAATTGTTTTATAAGGAGATCAAAGTTTATAAGGAATTTTCAATACCTAACAAGTTATTTCTTATATAAAATGTTAAATTACGTATACATATCATAGAAACTACATAAAATTATAATCACGTAATGAGTTTTTTATTACTACTTATAAAAAGGTGACGTTTATAAGATATTTAAATAAGAGCTTATTAATCTACGTCACATTTATTGTTCAATATCAGTACCGAAATGGGAATTTCAAGTTTACTAGTTTATAATATACTAATTTTTGTATTTTACTTTTCAATATTCATTATCTTGTCTTAACGATTTAAGCTCGTTCCATATTTTGATACTTAGAAACATATTTTAATTTCTCACTTACCAGAAATATTTTGAATAGAATATTTTAAAATGTCTTCCGGTGTGTGTATATGCACTTTAAAGTGGTAATCCAATTGTTGAAAATACTCCGTTGAGATCAAAATTAATGAGATAAAGTAAATATATTATAATCGGTATCATAACTGCATTGAGATAGATATGTTTGCATATTAATTTAACTGCATTAAAGCAATCTAATATATAGGGATCAACAGTCCATGGGTTCACATCCTACTTTGGATTTGGTTATTGGTTGTGGTTCGGAATCCACTTTAAACTGTAAGTCCCAGCCTAATTAACCCTGCCGGGCAGAAAATTACCATTGACTGACAATCCTATATATCGCGAGATGCTAATAATTACTTTGGTTATAAAAGTATAATAAAATAAAATAAAAATCTTGTTCTGTAAATTTTCTTAATTGTTAGTAAAAACATAAAAGCTACTTATTTGTAATTATTATTTTGTATATTAAAGTTTGAGTTTTTAATTATGTATAAAATGGTTGTTCAAATGTAACGAAATAATTTCGCACATTGACTTCAAAAAAGCGTCCCAGAATAATACATATAAGCGGATGTTCATAGCTTCCAAATCACTTTGAAAAATGTGAAATCTCAAAGGTTAAATAAAAAAAAATCTTTAAAGTATTTTGAAATTGAGTTGCTTAACAAAACTATTTTAACGGAGAATTCTTACATTTTAAGTTTTTAAAAATAAAATTTCTACTTCATATGAAAATATTGTTTCATGTTAGTTTCATTGCATAAGTATTTTTTTTTTCATTTGAGAAATAATCTTGGTAACTCAAAAGTTAAAATTTTAGAAAAAAAAAGTATCTGAAAGTTTTAACAGTAACAAATAACATTAGAGTACTAGAAAATAATCAATTACGAAACAAATTATTTTTATATGGTTGATCATGATTTTATAAAATCACTTTTAGATCATATTAAGATTGATTTTGTGAAACTCCAATAAAATAAAATCTCGTTCTTGCACTGACATCTGCAAAGAGTTAAATATACGTATTAATAAAACTGTTTGCTTTTGAATTTAGTCTCAAAGTAGGATATTTTCTACTATAAGGAAAGACATTTTCTGCAATCTAAATAACTGTCTTATAATATGTAGCAACTTACTGTTATTGATTTGATTGGAAAGAAAAGAGTATAATTTTCTTATAAAACCATATGGTTCAGATGAGCAGATTTGAAAATTTGAAATGGGAAAAAAGTATGAATATTCGTGCTTCAAAGTCATTTTCGGGGACATTTCACTGTATTGAACACAATAATGAGTTTATTTTTATCGACAAAATTATACTTAAATATTAATCATCTAAGTATTTCCAATGAATATTATTTTAAATTTTGCTATTTATTTTTAAGATTATAAAAATATGCCATATGCGAAACAAATTCTAAGTGAATGGAATTTTAATATTATTTCCTAATATTTTGATTATATATTTATAGTTCAAAATTTTAAATGAAAAGCAAGATCTTGAGATAATCTTGTGGGTTTTTTTTTTAAATTTACAACGATGAATGTATGAGGAACTAAATAACTAAAACAAATTAATTGAAAGTGTGACATTATGATCAATATTTACTGCGTCTATAATTCTAAATATTTATTCACTCTGATTGACAGCTATTAATTAAATTCCTTTTAGATTACCTGGGGCAACCCTTAGAAGAATATGTTGCGAAATTGCCAGTCTCTGTAACGGTAAGTGCTTTGATTTTTTTTAATTATAAGGTTATATAATTTCTCAAACTTTGAGCAGTTTCCAGTTTTTTTACGCTTCCAGCGTTGTTGAAATACTTAATGTACTTTCCACCTATTTTTAATTTTTGGAAAATTCCACGGCCCGAAGCGCTATTTTTCATTAAGAACCAACATTTATTTGGAGAAAAAAGGGCGAAAGAAAACTTTCGCACTTTAAATTTTTGATTTTTTTTTTAATTTCATTTAAGTTTTTTTTAAAAAAAATCGATAAAGATCGTGCTTATTACAAACTTAAAGTTTAAAGACTCGTGAAGTAATTTTCAAGCAATTTTTAAATCTCTTTTTTTATATTCTCAATTTTTCAGAACTCAGTTTACTGAACAATAAGTAAATTTATACTTTTTCGGAACTTAATTTTCTTGTTTGGAAGAAAAGCAAAGAAAATAAACATTTTCGTTTCCGAAATTATCCATTGTTTGTTTAAAGGTACTTAATATATCAAGTTTTTTAAAAGGTTTTTACCTTGAAAGGTGAAATATTTAATGCTAAACATTTTTTTATTAAAAACATTTCTGTACATTTTATGTAATTAAAGTTCTGCAGTAAGAATAGTTTTGAATCACAATAAAACTTCCTATTTATTAGCTTACATTACTAATTCTCGTTATTTTTATTCAAACGATTTATTCTATTTCACACTTAAAATTGTAAAATAGTGTATTACATCCTTTGTTGAAATTAATACTCTGATAATCAAATTTGCCTGATTTATCCTTTTATTTATAAAATTGAAAATAACGTAAGGTTTTTCGTCTTGTATGTCGAAATAAAATACAATTGCAGATAAGTGTATTTTGAAATTCGATCATGTATATTAATTGGATACATTTAGGGATGCATTTATTTTCTCATGTTTAAAAATAGAAGCACACTCCGAACTGCTTTTTTCCCCCCACGTCAAATATTTTTTTATATATTTAGAATTACCATTTAAGTGTTTACGTTTTCTTTCTAAAATTAACTAAATTTCATAGGTTAAATTGTGCAATAAATTAGATAATATTCAAAGATATGTTTTTTTAATTTATAATAGTGTGCGTGTGTGTCCGACTATTTTTAGTCTTTTAATATTTATTCTCTTAAATAATATTAATCTAACTACTTAAAAAAATTTCATAAGGGATTTTTAAACATATAAATTTTAATTGTAATTTTTAAATGCTCTTAACGTATGTTTCTTTATTTTTATTTATCAAACATTAGAATGCTTAGACTTCACTAGTTTGCTGTATACATGCATATAAAAATGTATCTTAAATCCAAAAGAAAATTGCTTTAAACAATTCGTTCTGATTTAGCCCTCGTACAAAAAAATAACAGTTGAATGGCATGGAAAGCAGACCAAAAGAAAATTAGTGGAAGAAAACTACTTTTTCATTTATCTAAATAAAATTTACCTTATAAAGTTGGAATTCAAATAATTATAACTGAATAATAGTTTATTAAAAATATATAAAAGTCTAGATAGGGGTATTGAAAAAAACTAAGGAAACTTTTAACTTTCTCTAATTTTAATTTAGTGAATAATTTTAATTAGCTTATTGAGCACAAAAGATTTTGAACAATTACATTTTGTTTAATCTACCAGAGACATTGTAAAAATGAGAATTTGCTCATATATAATATAAATTGCTACTATAGCTAATCAAGGTGGCTTTTTATTGAAATTATCTAAATACAAGATCTTCAAATTAAGGAATAAAGACATTGATTAAAATGGCATTCAATTTAAATGAATGTCTTATTATTTTCATTTCAAAATTTGTCTTTTATTCCTCAAGAAATTTGAATCATTGATAGTAATTTTCATCAAAACATTTGCAGCCATCCTATTTTAAGGAATGAAAAAATTGAAGATTTTATAAGCTGTTACTGATTCTGTATTGTTTTAGTTGTCTGGTTTTAATCATTATGTTTTATGATTGCTTCGAATATAAATTAGGATTTTTATAAGAATTTATTTTCAATTATGGTGGCTAAGGAGGAATAATATCACAATCACACTTCAATTGCTTAGAAATTTTTGTTTTAATTAAATTTTATCTGTATCTGCAATATCTTTCTTTACTTATCAATTTGTGCTCTAGTGTATCCTTGAAAAATAGGTATTTTTGATTAAATGTTCTAACTCTTAACTAACATAACTGGAGTTTCTAATTATATAATTCCTTTTCATTTATGATTGGAATATTTCATTATAATATTTTATTGAAAATTGCTGATATGAAAAATTATTCATGCATTTGGTTTAAAAATATTAATCATTTTTACGATAATATGTTGAAACATTTACAAAGAAATACAAATGTTTCATTTTGTGAAATGATAAAATCAAATATGACAGCATTTATTTTGGAATATCTAATTTTATGAAGTGAAATGAAAAAAACTCCTTACAGATGAATTTGAAAATTCTAAAGGGCATTTTTGTGATTAAAATCACAAAAATGATCCTTAGAATTTTTAATTGCAAAACTTATTTATTCAGAATCACAGAAATAAAATATAAAAAATGTTTTTGAGCAATTATAGACATTTCCTCTTAAGGTCTGCTGTCTTACATTCTTCACTTTAAATGCTTAACCCCATGAGTTGCAGATGAAATGGGAACTGGGGGCGACTGAAAAATAATAGTTAATTTCACTGTACTCAACAAGGAAGTGGAAGCTGGGAAAGAGTTCATTTACAATAATATTTGGATTTTTTTTTAATCAGACTGATATATAAATTTCAGCTCTTGAGATACAAAAGCGAGTAATAGTTGTCTCATTTCAATGGCTCATGGAATGATTGACGAGTCTGATTCGTCGTTGTGTGTCAAGGGGCTGAAAAAATCATGGCCTTTGATATAAGCAGCTTAGATTAATAAACAAAATAAAAAAAATTACTGTTATAAAATATTTTATGCAAATTTAAGACATAACTCTAGATTTTTAGGAAGAAATTTTTTTATTCTTTTATAAATTAAATCAATAAAATAGTATCATTACATATATGCAATTTACCTTTAATGTAATCTAAGAAAATATTGCATCTTTCACTGTATGGGGGATTCTAAGTTACGCTTTTTTATCTGATGTTTTTTCATTCAAATTATATAATGGTGTTGATTACTGTTAAAATTGCGTGAACATGAATTTCTTAATCCATTCATCCTCACTTATTAATTACATTTACATGTTATAAAGAGTTCGAATATAAATTATAACTTAAGATTAATTTCGAATCAATTGCTCCTAATTGCAATTAACTGGACTTCGTATTTCTAGAAAGCTCTTAGGATTTTGATAGTGAGTTGTCTAATAGTTAAAAGTTGTTCTAAGTCAAACATTCGCCATGAATTCCTTAACGTCAGGATTTTATTTTTCATTGATAGTGCACTTTACTCATATAATGCAAATAAAAGACTCAGAACTGCCCATCAATCTCCCCGATGTATGCAAACATGGAAAACAAGTTCAACATTCATAACTAGCTCAGCAACAGCTAATTAAACTGTTCAACCTTTCACTCGCAAAAGTGTGGTCCTTTCATTAAATAAAAGTGAGCTTGAAATCTAACATTACCAATAGCTCATGTCGGCTGAAAAAAAAGACACTTAACTTATAGCAAACAATTTGTTTTGCTTAAAAACCGAAAATATCTTGTAAAACATTTTGCATCATATAGGAGATCAGGATATTCATCGATGTACAAAAATATACGTAATTAAATGGAAAATTTAATTAAAATATAAAATAGTTTAATAATATAATTAAAGGAAAATCATAAAACTTTGTGGAATATGTTATTGATTAAAAATATAAGGAAACATATATTAAACACTGTAAAATGGCAATAATCAGGTCTCGAATATTCATGAAACGTAGCGTAAAGTTACAGATTCATCGAAAACTATTTTTTGTAATGGTATCTACATAGTGACTACAGGTAAACAAAATATAGATTATCTTGTAAATCCTTATAATATATATAATATAAACAATACCCAACTTATAAAGATTTTTGAGCTGCTTTTGAATATTTCAAACAAATCTTTTGAAATAATAGTAAAAAGTTCTTTTAAATCTAAAATCTTTTGCAATTTATTTATTTGTACATTTTAATTCTTGGAATAATCATTGTCTGTTTTAGGTCTTAAGAACAGGCAAAAGATCTGGACTGATACGAGCGAGACTCATTGGTGCAGCTAAGGCTAAAGGTCAAGTGATCACGTTCTTAGATGCCCACTGCGAATGCACCATTGGGTGGTTGGAACCTCTCCTCGATAGAATAGCAGAAGACAGGTTTGTATTTTTTTTAAATTCCATGCAACCTGTTCCAAGACTTTTCCTATTGAATTGAATTTTTGTAAGTAAAGGCAAATACAAAAACAGCTTGTAGTTGATTTTGCGATTACATTTTTTAAATTCCATACAACCTGTTCCAAGACTTTTCCTATTGAATTGAATTTTTGTAAGTAAAGGCAAATACAAAAACAGCTTGTAGTTGATTTTGCGATTACATTTTTTGGGTTACCTGTTTCTGTAGACTTTAAATCTCCAACTATATGTCGTAGTTTTGAACTATTAGCTATTGACTAATTCGCCGTCAATATTGTGACACCCTGAAAACTGATTAAACTTGAAATTTCATATCACTTGAGCACGACTAAATAACATCCAGGAGCTATTTCAGTATATTTATAAGTTATAAGTTGTGAATTCCTGGTTTTCGACAACGCACAGCTTATTTCTAAATAATAGAAATTAGTTGCCTCTATTGGGGCAAGTAAATAAATGAATACATTTAAATGACAAATACACAATTATCAATTAACATTCTACTTAAAACATTGGTTATCTTTTGCTTAGCCTTCATTTTAGCTCCAAGAATCCGCCAGCAAGTGATGAAAGGTAACTTCCTGGTGTATTTCAAATAAGGTAGGTCGTTGATTATGAAAATGATGCAGCTTCAATAGCTGCGTATCAAGTTAACTTCAACTATTAATTTCTATACTGCTAGTGTAAGAAAAGGCATAAAAAGTTAAAATTTTCTCTGACAGAAATTATAGAGCATGCAAGTCAGAACCATACATAGTACTATTATTTCATACATCATTTCGTTGTCAGTTTTAACTGCTACGAAGTGCTCTTGTTCGATTAACTCACCCACTTATTGAACGCAAGTTTCACCCAAATATTTGATTCTAAGAGATTTAGATCCTTGGTGGGAAATGCTTGAACCTTATAATATTTAACATATTTCAATTTCATAGATTTTTTAACTATCAACATATTTTACCCCAATACAAATATTTACAAGTTATATTAATGAACCAGCTCATCGCAATCTGTTTGTGTTTTTATGGTAGGGTTAGCTGTATGTCTTCCATTTCAATTTTCAAATTTAAAATATTTTCAATTTTTAGCCTATTTTAATGTTGCTTGGACATTAAAAAAAGTTCAATTTTTTCATAACTCCCCATGACATAGCTTTTGCGTCCTGAAGCTTAACTAACCAAGCATCGGAGGCCGCTGAGACATGGTTAGGAAAAGTGTGCTCTCTATCTGGAAGTAATGGTTCTTATTCCTGAAGCAATCGAAAATCCATCGTTTCAATAATGGTGACTGGGGTTTGTGAAATGGGACATGATCGTCACGTTCTTCCATTGGTGTGGCATAATAACGAGCGGAGAGTATAGATCTGGTGTCCAGCTCTTCACTTGACTAGTTCAAAATTAAGAGGCCGACAGTGTTTAGTAGCTTTTCGTTGGCGGAAGTAGATGGCCGGAAATCTGTATAAAACAAACCAAGAATTCACAATTGCAAAGTCTGGCGCAGCTTGTTCTTTTTGGACCTTGCGCCATAAAACCCAACCAAACAAACAAACAAACACAATTGCAAAGTTCCTTTATAATTGCGATATATAGTTATTCATTTTAAATTCGTTAATAATTTCTTGTAACGTTAACTATTCAGTACAGAATTAAAATTTAAATTTCGTATGTTTACTTCTGATGCTTTGCTTACAGTTTATAACATTAGTACCATATAAAAAAATTCATATAATATTTTACTACTTTGACTTTAGTATTAGTAGTGATTTTACATATTTTCTAATATTCATTAAATATTTTGCAAAATCAATAAAGTTTCATGACTGACTTCCAGCAAAAAATAGCTGATTTTATAAAAATTCACTTCTGAAATAATTTCGTTTAATAGAATTATCCTTATAAAAGAAAATTATCATGAATTCGAGCGAAATTCGAAAATTTAAACTACCTTTGAAACAAATTTAGTAATCTTGAAAAAAGCAGTGTCTTCACTGGGAAATAAGAAGCTAGTACTGCTCTTCTTTTATCTTTAAAAAGAAATGACGTCAGTTAAATTCACAAGGGAGAAAAAGCAATACCTTTCCAACCATTAAAGCAAAAGTTTTCCTGGAATGTCTAGAGGTTAAAAGAAAAGAAAATGTTTCTGAATTCGCCATGATCTACAATTTCATAATTTAGTTTTTTTGGCTTATGTTCTCACTGGCTTTCATTCTAGGGTTTCTGTATTCTAGAATAAATTGTGCGCATTTTTCTTGAACTGCTTTTCGTGCATTTTTAATGGTAAGATCTGAGTAGTTTTATCTTTCTAAACACAATTCAATGTGTTAAGTATTTATCAAGCATTGCTCTGTTTTAAAGGAAACCTAACAGGATTTGTTGAAAAGCCAAATAAAGCTTTATTGTTATAGAGACTGCAGTAAAGTAAACTTAATTTATTTTTCCTCTAAAAAATATTACATATGCATGTTATTATTGAATAAACGCTAAACTAAAATTATCAAAATGTCGCATTTCTAATCTACACTACATAAAACTAAATTTCAAATAATGTATCATTTACAACTATTTATTATAAGCATCGTTTGTTTCTAATTTGTTTCTTCTTATGAATTATTTGCTTTTAATCAGCAAGAAGTAAGAATATGAAATAATATTATAAAAATAATAAGATTATAATAATAATTAATGTGCAAAAATAAAATATCATTAAAATTGCAAATATTATTTTAAACATAATTGGTGTACTATTAATAATCAATGATAATTTATCTTTGAGCATTGATTTTTGATAACAAAATGAAGCAAGATTTTATTGGTGATTTTATGAGGAAATCTTTTGGGGGATTGTCTGCCTTTACGTACCCATTAGGAAGAGTATCGTTTCTAAAGTTAAATTTTTATTCGCTCTTCCATGAAATAAAATAACATGGGGTGGTACACAGGAAAAAAGCGTACACCACAAAAAATAGAAATGTTCAGTAAGAGATTCATAAATTGGACAATCCGTGAAAACAATTAAAATTAGAGTACTTTGTCATAAAATTTTGATTTTTAATGATCTCATCTTTGTCGCATTTTACATCATAACTTTTGATTACAGGACATACAAATAAAATAATCTATTTGATGACGTGATTTTGTTATTGGTAATGTTGAAAGGTTATGTTTTTAACAATCTACATAAAACAGCATCGATGCACGAACGAAGCAGCTAATATTATAATAAATTCCTCGTTTTAGCCAAAGACAGTTTTTGACGTCTCACAGACGTCAAAGTCTACAATAGTACATGAAATGGGTGACAATTCAGAGACGTCATTTTATATCAAGTTGTTAAACTGCTGTTTGAAATTTGTGAAATTTTCAAACAAACTGCTTACATTTTTCCAAAATCATTCACGGGACAAATATCTAAGTATCCACCAAACATGTATAACACCGAACAAAATTTCATTAATATTTATCATAAGACTAATAACATATTTTTAAAGTAAAATAAAATTTTCTGTGACTTTGAATTAAACGTGATTTTGATTGTATATTTTGTAAAATGCTACGATATAGATTTTATATACCTTTCTATAAGATATATATCAAGCTGACAGCTGAACTATATCTGAAAGAGCTGACAATTTAGATATGAAGCTGATCAATATCTAAGTCATCAGTGTCAGTCTTCAACTTTTCAAGAGTTTGATTCAAATATTTATCCCTGAAATTTCTTGTGGCTATCGGAATATATTTAATATTAAACTTCAGATAAATTAAACACAGCTTATAAAAACCGAAAATAAGCTTATTTTCGGTTTTTATAA
>JAPDSC010149639.1:22473-36724 GCA_026290005.1 Latrodectus geometricus
GAAATTTTAAAAGAGTAATTTTTTAAATATTAAGAGTTTTGCTATAAGAAAATTTAAAAGTATTCCAATTCAAGAAATAGACTTTATATAATTTAGGTTTTTTTATTACTGATGTAATTTTATTTATGACATTCATAATTCATTTCTAGCTAATCACATTTAATACAAGCTATTCTGAATAAAATTTTAATGAATCTATAGTAACATGCTAAATTGTCTAACTACAAAATTTAACCTGACATTTGCTCAAATTTGGGAATATATATATATAATTTCTTTTGACTTTTTTATTCTAATTCTTAAAAAAATTTCAGTTGCCAAAAAGGTAGCTGCTGGTAATGTAACAGAGCGTAAAGAGCTTAGAAGAAAACTACAATGTAAATCGTTCAGGTGGTATTTAGAAAATATTTATCCAGAGTCACAAATGCCTCTTGATTACTATCATCTAGGCGAGGTGAGTAAAGAGTCTTGTACTGCACATTTCCACTGCCCAAAAGTAACTTTACCCTTATTGTAAAGAATTTTACCTAAGAGAAAATGGCAAAAGAATCCTTAATTCTTAATAGATTTTACTCTGAACCTGGAACAGTTTTCAAAAGTGTCAAACCTCAGATTTCTTTTATTTTGTTTATTTTTTCCTTTAATCTTAGAATTTTAGTTTTGATATCAATAGCTTATATTACATTGATTTTAAATTAGGGTGTATCTCCAGATTTACATTTTTAAACCTAGTTCCAGCATTCTATATTTAAATAAAATCTCAAGTTTTTTTTTTTATTGCAACTAGACTTTAAATAATTTATTTCTTATAATGACAATTATATATTTTTATATCCATGTCATTATTTGCAATACAATTTGTCATTAAATTTATAAACCGTCATCATAATAAGTTGAAGCATTTGTTTTGTTCGATTTAAGCTTATAATTTTTGTAAACATTTTGTATTAAGTATAGTAAATTTTGTTACATTAAGTCATTAAGGTATTGATGAAAAATGTTAATGTTTAAAAACTTAAATTTAAGATTTGCGTTTGAAAAACAAAACTTATTAATGTTTTTTATTAAATTAGATACTTCTGTAATAAACTGTAGCCCATAATATTTATGTTTAAAATAATATATAAAGGCTATAGTTAAAGTAGCCTTGTCTACAGTATATTAGACTCACACTATATATAAATACTATTTGATATATATATGAAAATTTTTATAGTTTAGAATATAAAACTTTTATTATTAGGCATAAGAATATGTGTTAATGATGACCAAATTGTAAACCTTCTTTCAGATTCGAAATGAATTAACTAATAAATGCCTTGATACATATAATCGGAAAAATGGTGAGAATGTTGCAGTCAGTCAATGCCATGGAATGGGTGGCAACCAGGTGAAGACTTTATCTTTAATTGTTTTTCACAAATATTTTATTCTGACAATTTTAAACTCAATACCTTGTAATTGATTAAATTTCATACTAGTGTCTTTTCATATTGTGACCTGTTACAGAGCAATAAGGAACTTTTGAAAACTTATTTAGATTTATGCTTTTACACTTCCATTGAAAAAATGAAGTGTTTAAAAATATTATCCTTCATTTAATGAACAATTATTGACAGTTACATTTGAATTTGAAGCATTTGTTTGATGGTATTACGCATTCATTTGTACTGTTCTGATTGATGAAATTTCTGTCAAGAATTCTGCTTGAATGAGATTAAAATCAAACTTTTTTGTTTGTTACTGCTAATAAATGCATTGAAGTTTAGTTGGAACTAAAAATTATTTTATTTTAACTGACTGGTATTTAATCTCTCTAAATCATTGTTAAGTTTGAGAAGCAGTGTATAGGGAGATTATTTAAAAACCAAATTAAGTAAACTTTATAAAATTATTGCTAAGAACTAATACGGAAGAAATCTTGTTCTCTTTTCCTTTTCTAAATTTATCTGTCAAGTAAGTGAATAAGTAATGTCTCTTAAATATGTAAGTTCTTTTGAGTTAAATAAAGGTTTCTATGTGTGATTGCAGTTATTTTCCATTCCTAAGGATAAATATTAACAACAAATTTTATTAAAATATGTGAGGCTTCAACAGTAATAATAAAAATCAAATATTTTAATGCTTATGCGTATAAACAAACTAAATTTTTCTATTAAGGAATTCAAAAGGAAATATTCTAAGTAAAACTATGAAGGAAAAATGAACATAAAAAAAAGAGAACAAAAGTTAAACTACAAAAATTTCTGCTTACTTAGTAACATTTTTCTAAATTTTACTTTCTATTAAATTGCATATAATAATAATTACTTTTTTATTAAATTGCATGCAATATTTGTTATTAAATTATATGCATTATTAAATAAATTTAAACACTAAATAAAAATTTCATCCAAAAAGTATTTGATTGTATTTAAAAAATAATTTTCTAATGTTAATATGCGCTTTTATATTCATCAATGAAAAATAATTATTGCATTTTTTTAAAATATTTCTGTATTTCTAAAAGTATCTTAATTTTATAAAATGTAATATTTCCTTAGAAATAGCTACACATAAAGAAACCCTTATAAGTTAAAGTTTAGTTTATGCGTGAAAATTTATTCTATAAATGCTCTTTTATATATCTTTTATAAATCTACTTTTGAATGATATTGTTTTCGTGCATTAGGTGTTTGCCTATACGAAACGCAAGCAAATAATGTCCGATGACAATTGTCTGGATGCGTCCTCTTATCGCAGTCCAGTGAAACTCGTTCGTTGCCACGGCATGGGAGGCAACCAGCTCTGGGAGTATGATGAAGAGGTAAGCCCTGAAGCTTCTTCTTATACTTAGTAAATTGGAAAAAATATTCCTACTTCATTCACTTTATTCAGATTTTATATGATGCCTACAAGCTTGCTATAATTAGACAGATTTTTGAACCCGAAAATTATTACTGGAAATTGTTTCTGATTTCGGTTTACCAAAAAATAAAAGGATCTGCCTTATAATTAATTTCCTAACCGTCTAATTACTTTTCCACCATTTATTAAATGTCTTTGATTAAATTTCTCTCAAGTCTCAGGGGTGATGAAACTTGTAATTTATAAAATAAACCACAACTAAAATATATATAGAATTTGTTCTGCTTTCTCAGTTGTAGTTTTTAGTTGCTCTTGAAGTTTAAAGCGAACTGTTATTAATTCTTAATAAAATAAATATTCATAATGCGTAAAAAAAAAAATAACATTTTGTGACTTTATATGGTTTTATTAAATGTTTTATTAGACATTTCTGTTATTGAAGGAAATTTTTCAAATTTATCTGAATAAGTTAAATAAAAACGCAGTTGTGTAATGCAATGTAATCTTTTAGATATTTATGTAACATATTTTTAAAAGATTTTTCTTTTTATATTCAGATTTTTTCTATTAAAATTTGCATAAAAACTAAGAAAAATTATATTTATATTTAAGTTTATAAACTTACTTAAAAAATAAAGATAAAGGTTATATCTAGGAAGCTTTCTCAACTAATCAAAATTTTATTTATCTAAAATATTAACTATTATTCAAAATGAAATTGTTTTTCAAGACGATTGCTTACACTAGCTATTCAGTTATATTTGTTTTAGCTTAAATTTAAACATTCTGTTGTATTACATTCTACTCAATTTTTTGTCAGTATTATAAATTTTTTTTATACTAAATATTTTCCTAGCAAGATATTTCGTACAATGTTTTCATTCAAATTCTTTGGATACTGTTGTGAACAGTTTTCTTATAGCTGCAACCCAGTTGGTAACTGAATGTTAGTGCTTTGGTTTTAGAGTCGACAGTTCGTCGATTCGGTTCCTACCTTGGAAATTGATGTTTTTAATGGTTCAAAAGCCACTTTTAACTTGTATTCCCAAATCTAAAAACTTCTCATGACAAAAAATGTTCACCGTGGTGTAACAAACCCTCTCCCTTTATTATGGCTTTCAGATCTCACATTTCATGAAATCACTAAGCTTGAGAGCACAATTTATGCTTTAAACTTTTCAGTAAGAGTGAATCTTCAGTTCCTCTATATTAAAAATTTTACAGTTAAAAAATGCTTTTGGTGTACTAAGTCTTGCCACTTTAAGTCTTCATAAAAAGAATCACATGTAAATACTATTTGCGACTGCTCTAGAAATCAAATATTCTTCAGCAATTTATTAAGTATTTTGTTTGTTAAAAGTTAAAATGAGAGAATAAATTTTATAATGAGAAATATTTATTTTGAATAATATATAATATAGAAAATGTAGTTGAAGAAATTTATGGGGATAACTTAGGCCACTTGTTTTTTCCATCATAAATTTACTCATTTGGCTCGTGAGTTACCATTTCAGTTAGGCATGCTGATTAATCTGAGCTCAGATTTCGGCTGCCTTTCATTTTAGGACAGATAATTTAATTCTACTTGGTCGACTTTTATGGTGTGGCCATACCATATAATCGAATACGATTTACGGCATTGTAAACTAAAAGCTCTTCTCCACTATGTATGCAATATCTTGAGCATGATTTATAATATATTTATAATGATCATAATAATAGTATGAAACATAAAGAGATCTTTATACACGTTTTATACATATAACGAGCTTTAATGAAGTGATATTGTCAATTTAAATTATGAAATGTTTCTTTTTAAAAGTCCCTGATTTTTTACCTAAATAAAGCTGATAGCTTTTATTTTAAAATTCATTCTCTGGGCTTTTAATTCAAGTTGTTCAGCAGTCGTCATAGGAAGAATTAATCTATTAATTGTTAATAAAGATTATTTAAAGGAAATATATCATTTTATATGTTAAATGATCAGGAATGTTGAAAACAGATATGATCCATTCCCATCTATGATATTTTCAGATTTTAAATCTTTGTTTTCTTTAAAATACTTATAAATAATATTAAATAATATATTTTAAATTGAAAGAAAATTTAAAGTTTGTCTTTTGAATATTCAATTCGAAAATTAAATTAGAATTTAACAATTATAACTTGAGAGTTTTATTTAATATAAAATTTAATATGATTATGCAAAATTTTACAACAATTATCTTTTTCTTCAATTCGAATTACATTACAAATAAAATCATTGGCCACTTTATAAAGTTTTATATAATTCTATTCTTGTATGGATTTTGATTACTGAAAAAGAGTGCTTAGTAAAGCAATAAATTCAATAATTTTACTGAAGCAGTAAATAGAATGTTCATTCACACTGCTCCTGGATTAAACTTTAGATTTCATTACATAAAATTAGTTATAAATATACAATGTTTTTAAACCTAAAGCGTAATTTCTCAATTATCTTTTCGAATCCCGCCTTGGGTGTGGATGTTTTTAGTGATTTGGAATCCATTTTAAGCAATATATCCAGTCTATTTAATCCCCGTATTCAGAAAATGATAGTTGAGCGACTAAGAAACCAAACCTCAATTTTCTTTTTTAGAACTGTAAAGTTAGGAAATATGTTTACTAAAAGTTTTAAGAAAGAATGCAGTTATGAAGTGGAATTTCTTGAACAAGTATTTAAGTGGTTAAATCATCTATTAAAAATCTGATTTAAGAATTAAATAGAAAAAAAATGGTCATAGTAGAGTCCCATGTACTCAAATACTTTATGAAAAAAATTGTCTTATGAATAAGTAGAAAGATGCTTTGATTTCACAAATAAATGGAAAAAATCTTTCTACTGCTATTACTCTCTTTTCTTGTGGCATAGTGGTAACATTTCGCGCTCCTAACCAACACCCCCTAGAATACATTCTAGGGGGTTTTGTCCTAACACACAGATCCGAGAGTCTATTCTTGGGTTGGGCAAGGTCTATTTTGCCTTTTATCCCTTCAATGGGTCGATATAACGGAGTACCCGGCATTCTTGAGAACTAAACATTGGGGGTTTTGCGTTAGGCTGACCACCTAACTCATCGCCTCCTCAGAACACTCGGTTAAGAATATCGGTTAAGAACAGCCCACTGTAAGCTTTACTCCTCCAATGGGCTGTCGTGCCACAGAGTTTTTTTTTTTTAAATTACTTTCTTTTACTTGTACTTCTACTTTTGCTAATTTAAATTTTTTCTTTGACTGTGAAGAATTAAATGTTAATTAATTCCTGTTACTTTTTATCTCATTATTTTAAACTGATTTAAGTTAGTGTAAGCTGTTTCTCAGTGTCTAACTATTTATTAGAAACAAAATGTAGCAGATATTTTATTCATCACACACACAAAAAGTTTTGCTGTAAATTTATTTCATGTATTGGTATGAACGAGAGAAATGAAACATTGAGTTTCAAATGTTTAAATAGCAAGAGTTATAATTCACAAGCAAAATAAATTTAATCTTCTTTTAAAATTTTAATACTTTGTAATAATTATTTTTTATTTATATAATGTTTGTAATTTAATAAACAATAGAAACAACTAAGTTTATGAAAACTTACAAGAGCAACTTACAAGAGTGAGTGTTTTGCAATTCTTAAATAGAAATGATTTCTAAACATGATTTTTTTGCCTGAAGAATTGGTTCCTAAGCCTGTGTTGTGAATGATAGAATTGTTAATACAAAATGCCGTAGAAAGTGTTGTGAATGTTCGAAATGTTAATACCAATCATGCAACAATATCAGTGAATATCATGACGAAAATATTTTGTTTATCATGTGGAGCAAGTATCATTTTATACTTCGAAAATCAATATTTCCCATTTTATTGCATCATTCACATTTTCTCTTCGACTAAACATAGAGCCAATTCTGAAGGTAAATACTCTTTTTTTTTTTTTTTTAAATCACTATTACCATCTAAAAATTGTAAACTCACCAGAAGATTTTTTCTTCTAAACTTTTATTAATTTAGCTGTTTTGGCTAAATATGATAGCAAAATTTTAAGCCACAAAACATTTCATTTTGTAATTCTAAATCATTCACCTCCATTTCTGTAGAAAAAATAAAACATTTGCTTTAAACAAATAAGAAACTGAGAAAATGAAATATTCTATATTGCTTAGAATCTACAAAAACATTCAGTTAACATTTTGAAAAAATCTTTACTTTCATTTTTTAATTTCGGGATATAACCTTAAAATACAGATGTTTTTATTGAATCCCTTTTGTGCTTGCACTTATCTAATATTCTCTTTTTATAAATTCAGTTCATTTATTTTTATATTTTTACAGGAAAAATCTATAAGGCATATAAATACTAGGAAATGCCTAGACAAGCCCGATGACAGTGATCCTACTTTACCTCTTCTCAAGGACTGTAACGGAAGCCCTTCTCAAGTATGGATCATGAAAGGGAAATTCAAATGGCAAGTCTCTTAGGACATAAAGAATGGATATCAGAATTGAAATTTAGAACAAAACAAAAGTATATGTCGAGAAATATTTTGAATAGTCAAACTATTGCATTCCATGCGAACTCTTCAATTTCCTTTAAGAGAAAACTACTTAGATGCTCAGTTCAAGCAACATTCCAACAGTCCAAGAACACATTCTAAATATAAATTTATGTCTATAGAGCACTGCAGTTCCTTGTGTTCAACAGCAAACATTCCTATAAAAATGTTGTTGAATTTTTATTTATTTTGTTGATATAATTTATTGTTACATAAAAATTATAAGCTTATGTGTGTTCGATGGAAAATTTTTATACTTGTCTTTTTGAATTATGTGAATTTCTTTTCATTACTAATAGTGAAATGTAATTTTTTAATAGTTTAAATTTTAATATGTTGCATCTTTAGAATGAAGGACTTCATCTGGAAGACTGTTTCACTGCGCTCTTGAAGTTTTTTTTTGAATGTGCCATTTTGGGCAGATAAACATTGTGATATGGCTGCTGTAATTCTTGTGTGTAAAGAGTTGCTTAGAATTTAAATATATATATATGTTCTGCCAGAGCCTTGCAATTTTTTAAACATGTGGAAAAAAAATAGCAGAATTCTATTAATATATCTTATTTGTAATTCACCTATGAAATAAATTGTGTTTTAAATTTTCTAATTGAGTTTTTTCAGTGCCTTCAAATTACACACAAAACAGCTTATTTTATTTCAGATTCGGGGAATTGATCTAATCTGCAATATTTTAATTAATCTATTACTTAATTATTAAATATTTTAAATGGAAATACTAAAATATACTGATTAATAAAAGAATTAGCAACTATTAATTTTTCTTTGTAGTAAAATATTCAATGTATTGGATAAATAAGTATACTTGTGTAAAATCCTATCGTCCAGAAAAAAAATGGCACCAAAAAATGGCTATTTTTTGCCATAATAAAGATCTATACAAATACATAACAGATACTTTGATAAATTTCTTTTCTTAAACAAGAGTTTAATTCTATAAATAAGTACCCTTTCAAAAAAGAACTTTGTTCGAGAAATCATATATTGCTGTTTTGATTATACTAGACTTATTTATTGTTGACACAAAGAATTTTAACAAGTATTGAATAGAATGTTAATGTTATTTTCGTGCCATAGCTTTTTGTTGTATATGATTTTATATTTTTATAACAATGGAACTTAAATTATCATTTTTAGTTACTTTTGTAAATAAAGAGTGCCACATTTTTTTAGCTGTATGCTCTACTTTCCGTTTTTATTCTCATTAAATAGGCACTAAGAAAGAATATGAAGTGATTTAGTGTCAATTTGGCAATACTTGCCCCAATTTTCTTGATCGACGGGATTTTACACAAGTACCTAAATATGATATCCACAACTGAAATTGTTTCATGTGAATATTTACAGCAATAGTAGTATAGACTTAGCAATGAGAAATAATTTCCTCCCTTCATTTACAAAATATAAAATATTTAGTTTTGTAAAACAATCTTTCTTAATCTGTAACGGGTAAATCAGAATTTACCTACAATACGATAGTAAGCATGTAATAAAGCTGACAAACAAATTCACATGCAATGAGCCTCAGAATAAGCGTGGTCTGGGAAGGGATTTTTTTGGGACATCGCTAAAACTTAACCACCGCAGACGTCCTGAGACATTGGGATGAAGTCCTGCATCCCATTGTACTCTAATATACCATTAATTGTACTCTGAATATTTGGTTTTGCTTTCTTTTTTATGTTAGGAGTAATACATTTATCATTGCTGAGTGTAGGGAGCTGCTGGATTACTTAATCCCAAAATATTTCGTTTCTTAACTCGTGGCACAGCACATCCTCAGACTTGTTAAATGTTCTACTGTTGAAATTGCGATTACTTTATTCCCTTGATGTCGATCGCCTTATAGAAAGTGCACTTAAACGTTATATGATTATATAGAGAAAAATAATTTTACATTGTATATTTTATTTTGTGTATTTGCGTTTATTAAAACTTTTTACTTCGAAGTCTCAATGCATTAAATCTTAATGATCAACAAAAAGTTTTTTTTTTTTTTTTTTTTTTTTTTTTTTTTTTTAAGTTTTACAGCAGGACATTAAAATAAGAGTTTGCAAAGTCATTAGCTGTGCACATAATTCCATTAAAATATTATTATGCTTAAGATATTAATGTTTCATAAATTTGAAAAAACAGCCTTTATGTTAAATGTCATAAGACAATTGCAAAGTGGTAAATGTAGAAAACCTTAAAATAACTGAATACACATTTATTTGAAAAATTTTCATTTGGAACGGATTTAATTTCTCGAAAATCTAAAAGCTGTAGATTGCGAGAATCCATTTATTTCATTATTCATGATTGTGTTATATAATAATTAACTTAAACACAGCATTTTCTTACAAATCAGATTAGCTTATAAAACCGAAGAAATGCCCAAAGCTGTAATCTGCCAAAAATTTATTATTTTTTCCCCCATTTGGAACTTGTAAAAAATATCAGTTTCCATGTGCATTTTCTATAGTGAATGAATAATAAGTGAAATATGTCTCAATTTGTATCGAATTAGTAAATCGTAAATATTTTGGCTTAGCAATTGGCGAAGTAAATTGTCCTAAGTTATATATCATTTCCTTGGAATCTGAGGTAAAATGTAATTACAAACACTATTTGGCAGGATCAATTACAATTTCGTTGTAGGTACAACTTTAATTTGCTTCTGAAACTCTTTTTAATGGAATCATCTGTAACAAGAAAAAACAGGCAATCTGTCTCCATACATGGGTGGAGCGTGCGAAATCTTCGTCTCATATTCCACCATTCCATCGCGAGGACTCTTCCTGAATGTTTTCGTGGTGCTGCTTTCGCATCCGCAGTGATAGTCTCTTCCGTGCTTATGCTTCACAACCTCTCGCACCTTAAAAATAGATTTTGAATTTGTATTTTTAGGTTTAATTTGTTTCTTTAAGCAAAAAATCAGTGATTAATTTTCAGGGATACATTGCTAATTTAAAATAGAATAAAATAAACATTGGTAATAAAGGTTTTCTTTACAATATAAATTTCAAGTCAACTTTTTTTTTTTTTTTTTTTTTTTTTTTTTTTTGCAGGATATGAAATTTTAGATAGTATTTACACAGATTTCTTTTGAAGTGAAGGTGATGAGCAGTTGAGAGTGAAGCATGGATCAGACTGAAGCGTCTAAATCCTTGCTTCACACTCAACTGCTTAGCTGAAGCTGATATTTATTGGTGTTCGGTGTTAACCCTGGAATTTTCCGAAATATTTCTACAGTAAGCCTCTAATAACTCGTTTCTTATTGGCCCCATTTGCTATAGCTTGTCCTATATTTGGACTTGTTCCATAAAACCCAACCAACCTATTGGTCCTATTGATTCGAAACTTAGAGAATATTAACTTAATTTTGATCGTCATAAATGTCACCAAAAATATTTATTGCCTTGTGTCTAGCCAAGCTGTCTCAAATCACAGACTCTTATCAGTGCTGAAAACACTATTTCACAGAATAAATGTTCAAACGGTGATTTCACAAATCAAAGTATTATACAATATATAAAGAAATTAAACTAGGATACAGAAAAAAAGACATTTGCACAAATATTTACTCTATTTACATTCTTTTAACAATATCTTGCAAGCATACAGAAGTTTGTCATAAAAATATTCGATACACATAAGTTATCTCTAAGGTTTTTAAATATAAATATGTAACTTTACAAATTTTCTTTTATTCAACAATTCCTTGGTTCAATACTACTTTTGAACTGGACGTATGCTTATAATGGAATCCCCTTTAAATTAATTAGTTATAACAAGCCCTCATATCTGAAAAACAAATCAAATTATTTAGATGCCCAAGGAAAGGCCATATATGCGGCATATGAAAATTTCAGTTTGGAATATTAAAATATCTGACGAAGTTATCAATAAAGCATTCCTTTAAATTAGAGTGTGGTTTTCTTGCATTCGACGCCAATTCTGAACCAACATCAAACTTGTAAATAGAACTTCAATCTTGTATATCTGGCCACCCAGACATACAAGCGTTCAATGAAACAGTTATCACAAAAATTGTTCACCAACTACACGGTAACTGTGAAAGTCAATTCTAAGCGAGTGCGAGGCTGCAAATTCAAGGGACAAGCGATTTTATTACTATTTATCACAAGAATTTTAAAAGTTTTAAAATATAAATACATAGGTAACTAAAATATTTATATATGTTCAAATATGTATGTTGTGAATCAAATATTCAAAAAATTTGTTGAGATTTCAAGTAGCTGCTAAGCTTTATGTTTTGCTTTCTTTGAAAAAAATTAATTTCTGGTAATTTCATAAGGCTTTCAGTTTTCTTCTACGTAACATTTTTTTATGAAGTTCCTATTCAACGCATAAGAATACCTTTTAATTTTGTTACAGAAACTATTATAACTATTCGTGAAGTTGTGTAAATTTTAATGAGGTCCATTGTACAAAAATAGATTAGAGCGCATACCATTAGTTAAAGTAAAAATTAAATATATATTTTATTTTTATCTTCTAATAACGAGCCAACCAATAAAAAACAAGGGTAAAATTAAATAAATAAACTATTTTTGGTATAATTATACTTTGACACAGACTCAGAAAAAGGATCTATTCAGAACAATGATCAACAGCTTAACTTTTGTAAAACAATATTTTCAAATTTTCTTCTTCAATAAAATAAACAGATAAAATTGCTCCACCTTTATGTCACATCTTAATAACTGGTGAAAAATCTTTTCTGAGAATGCATTCTCAGTGCACTCATCCTTTCCGTTTCTAAATCTAAAACCAACATACAATTACCAATTGTAATAGTAACAACCAATGAGTTTCGCACTTTCTCTCTAGCTGAAATGATTATGAGTTAGAAACTTGTCATTACTATATCCATGATTGTAACGTTTGGGTTTATTTTATTACAGGAACCTCATAATGCTCAGAGACAAAGAACCTATTCTTTTGAGGAAAAGATCTTTACTCGTCAGTCTTAAACAAAACATTATAATTTCCCTTCAACAATAAATTTAAATTAATTTACAAACCTGAAATCTGGATGAATACGTAAAAAAAGTTTATTCCTGATAAACAATAAAAATATGGCATTTCCATACTCGAATAGTATTATATTCACAGTGGCTTCTAGAATCTATCCTTCAATCCCGTTTGCCTCTATAGCCTACAATTCGTTAGTAGCATTACTTCTTTACTTTTCCAGTGTCATGAGAACACAAATTCAATAAGATTCATTTTTACCACAAGCAGTTTTATTGATACTTTTTCTTCCTGGAGTGTGCACAAATGTTCTTTTCTGTTCGATGAACAGGACATTTTATGTGGCAGAATCCTTTGCTTCCGATATGAGAACGCTGTTAAAGTTCCTATCTTCAAATCCTTTTCAGATACATTTCTTTATAGAATATTTCTGTTCAACAAGGATATTATTTCACATATTCTTGACTGTCAATTACTATGGATAAATCAATTTTCGGAAATTAGGTGCTTGTTTGTCACGCTAATATGTGATGTATTAGGGAAAGTTGTTTGAAAAAAAAAACGCTGCAAGTTTCAAACTCAGCAATACTGTGCAACTCTAAACAAGCATTAGAGTAACCCTCTTAGAACGGGTTGTATTTGAGGCTTTCCCTCAGTTTCTCGCCAATTTGTATAATTTTTTTACTTTTGATTCATGTCATCGTGTTTTCATACCATCTTGTTTTTTTAAGCATGCTTGGTGAAAAAAATCGTTAATTTTTCCCAGAAGCAGCCTGAAATATATTTTTTACATTGCATAAAATGAAAGTGCTCACACGCATTGTATTCCGAAAGCATGCTTGGAATTTTAATCTTAGGAATATGACATTTTGAATATTGGTCTTTTTTATTTTCGGTTTATCAAAGTATATGTGTCAATATTTTTCCCTCACATATCCGCCAAATATTTTATTTCTCCTGTGACATGTAGAAGAAATTCTAGGAACAAGATTGGCAATTTCACATTTGTCACCCAATGTCGTATTTTTTTTTATTTATTTTTTCCTATATTTATAAATCTTTCACGGCAGAAAAAGTAAAACTCATTATAATATAAGAAATGTGATAAATAATACGCTTTTGAATTACATTTTATTTTAAATTTTGTGTAAGCACGATTTCTGCAGCAATTACGCAAGCACAAATTGAATTTGTGTCCTGTTACCTTTTGGCCTTTTTGAATTTTATTTTTTGGTGAAATGCGAAAACACAAAACCTTGCATGGCGCAGTATTTGCCTTCGATGTAGATAGTATGTTTTGAATACAGAAAATTCCTGATTATCTGTTTTGTGGATTATCCGTTTTATGGATTATCCTCAATTTCTAAATTCCAGAAAACTTCAATCCTTAGTAATGAAAAAAATGCTTCTATGAAAGAAAATAGAAAGCTGAATAATTTAAGAGATAAATTTGTAACAAGTGAGTAATTTTCTTTTTAAGTAAAATGCCTATTTATGTATCCTATAGCGAGTATAAAACATTCAAATGCACATTTGTTTCGATATTGTCCCTTGTTTCATAGTTTTGTGGATTACCCGCAATAGTCACGCCACTTAATATCACGGAGCTTTCTGCACTTATAAAATATTAGATGATAAACTACTGCCAATATTTTGATATTCTTATTAAAATCATAGACTCACTTATATCTATCTTAAATTAATATATATATATATATATATATATATATATATATATATATATATATACTTGAAAAAAAAGTTGCGAGTTTATCAGTCAAATTATGTTTCATATAATCATAATTACCCTTTTCCTTTAATTTACACCTATTAAATA
>JAPDSC010149653.1:0-15727 GCA_026290005.1 Latrodectus geometricus
TGAAATATTTAATATTATACCTGTCTATTACCTACGTTTGATTTTGAATGTAACATTCTTTCTCAAATAAAGTTTTGATTTCGAAATAAACTCATAAAAACTGGCAACTCTTTCTTAGAAAATGATGGTTGATGAAATCTTCATTTGATTTTATGAGTTCTTTGCTAGTAGATTTTAGAGAACAGTGTCGACTCGCTGCTGTGAAAAATATTTAGAAATTATTAAAATATTAAAAATATTAGAAAAAATTTGTAAATATTTTTATTCAATTTTCATGTTCTCTCCATTTCCAAGAACTTAAATGAAACCTTATGATATTTTATTAAATGATATATAACCTTAATGGAAATTTGTTTTAAGTCTAGAGAAAATATCTGCTTTTCCTACAATCCGGAATAATTGTCGGTTTTTTTAATCTATGATCAATTTGGTAAGGTGAAATTATTTTCCCTGCTTCGATACTGACCACAGTTAAAATGCAGGAATAAGATTATTCATTTCAGTATGAATTTTATGAAACAAAGACATAAATAATTTTGAAATTAATTTTTTTTGTTACTTAACCAGCTGATAATTTGTGTGTAAAAATATTATGCCTCTGAGCCACTATGTTGATTTACAATGATTTTTTTCTAGATATTTATAACACAATAATTGCTATCCCTTATGAGTTGAGATTGTTCAAGAAGAAGGACACAGAAATGCTTGACATTATATAAATGACTATTGTAGTAAAGGCCACAATTTTAATCTATTAAATTACATTTTGTAGATTTTAATTTTATCTTTACTGAACTAATTACCATTTTGTAATTCCAAATAATTGCGTGAATTATAAAAATTTAGTTTTTAAGATATTTTATACATATTGATAAATTTATTTTAATATTGAAACTATAATTCATAACTTTTAACTCAATATTGACAAGAAATAAATTTATGTAATATAAATCTGCATAATCTTTTTGGGTTCTTATGACTTACTATACTTAGAAGATAATAAGTCACGTGTAGAAAACGTAACTGTTTCATAGAGTCATTTTTTTTTCCGATTAGTTGAATAACATTTAAAACTTTCATTTGGGAAAACAAATTTTTGCTGCGATTCACAGAAGCTACAAATTATCTTTAAGAAGGCAAGGAAGTCTTTTAAAATTATTGAAAGGTTTTTTCCAATAAATTGTACTACTAAAAACTGTAAAAATATTCTGTAGTGTTATGGTGCCTTCAACCGTCTGATTGTATTCAGTTGTTTTACTTTTTGTAACTTCTAATTGAAAAGCCATTATAAATTAAATTCCTTGTGCATAAAAGAAAACTCTACAAAGGCTTTTTTTTATTCCATAAGTCTCAAATTTGTTTCCGAAATATTAGGGAAAAGAAATTTAATTATTATTTTATATTATTAGTATAAAAAATGTTTATCTTTCAATTATTAGATTTAGAAAAAATTCTAATAATTGAAAGATAATTCAAAAAAATAAATAAAAAATATAAAGCTTATAGAATATCCTTTAAATTGTTTGCATACTTATTCCTTGAAAGTCATGTTTTAAATTCCTGTAATCGAAAGAATATATTTTTTCAAATTCATAAATGAAATATTTATGAAGTTTCGATTATGATGACGAAATAAGGCACATTTTATCTTCTTTAAAGTATACAAAACCGCTTACTTAAAGCATTATAGCAATTTCCATAACTTTCTGATTTTTATTTATCAAATGCAGCATAGTAGAAAATTTTAAATTTTCAATCAAAATCTAACATTAGATCTTTCCAGAACACTTTTAAGAGACTGGTCTAAAAATAGATGTAAAAGAATCTTCTCGGGATATTTGCAAGCAAATCGTCCAAATGAAGTCATTAAATGACGCACTCATAACATCCTTTCTAGAACGTTCTGAAATGACATCCTGGGAACGTGCAACATGTTCGAGGATCAAATATGGACATTCTGGCCGTCCGTGGGACGTAGATAGGACGATGTTTATTAACTGAGTTGTATGGCATTTAAATGATTATTTAAGACCACGATAACTGCATTCATAAAAGACTTTGTATAGAGATCTTTATTCACTTGTCACAAGGGTAGAAACTCTGAAAACTCCCAAGCACTCACCCCGAAGACCTGCATGCAGGAAGGTGAGCTATCGTTTTTAAAGAGTGGTTGAGAGCGATCATGGGACTTTTCACTCTAAAGAGAGCCATTTTACCACTTGGCAACATTATAGCCATTGTGGCCTGCTTAATTTGGGTGTCGTTCTCTTTACCTGAAGGTGGTGAGTTCGAATCCTGGCTTAATAAAGGATCCATTGTGTTCGCAAAAGGTGGCTGTGGCACATTAAACGTGTCATGGTCGTATTGTACTCCAAATGAAAGGATACCTCTTACAAAGACTCCCACCCTGATGCTTTCGGGTGGGTTACCCGAAAACAAATACAGCCCAACTCAGGGCTATATACATGGAAGCATGCTGGTGCAACAACAAGATTGCAATGAAACAAACACTGTACAATGAAATTAATTTTTTTTAAATTTATATTTCACTAATGCAACACGCTGTTAGCTTGATAACAATCTAAATTAAGTCTTGAGATTGGCTAATTAATAAATTAATGCAGGCTTTAACTGCCGCTAAATGAGGAGATGTGCAACCAAATTCTTATTATAGCCTTATTCCCATATCTTGTTTGCAATAGTAACAGAAACGTTGCCTACGTTTGATTGATTCGGATTCGAATTCAGTGCCGTATATTTCACAAGCGAAATTCACTAATAATTAAATTTCCCCCAACGGTTATTGCTGCCATTGAATGAAATTTAGCCTCTGTCTGCTGTTTCAGCAGCAATAAGCAGTTTATGCATTACTGTAATTGCACAATTCTATAATTACACGTTGTGTAGTTACATCACATCGTCATACTTTATATCATAAATGTTGTTTTGATACGTTATCAGAATAAACAAACGTGAAATTAAAAGAATTTTTGAAGTTAAATATGTAACCAAATCTCTTAAATTTGAATCTAAAGCTGCTGTTTTTTCTATTGTGGGAGACTACATGGGCAATGCGCAAAATAGAACTGCCGAGTGTTAGATTTATTTGTAGCTCAATGCAAGAGCTATTTAGACAATGAACTACGTCTTAGAGATGATTCCGTGCCAATAAAGTGGACGCGGATGTCTGTTAGTCATGTCTCCAATAGAAAACATATGTTTAGTTTTAATATTATAGTTATGTTTAAACATCTACTACCCATTAATTTACTTAATAACTAGTTGGCTGATTACTTTCGAATTCTGGAGTCCTTAGCACTGGTATATAATGAATTTCCCATATTGTTTTTTTAAATATTAAGTCATACGAATTAAAAGTAATATTTTCAGCATATGACCTAACTGTGTGGAAAAGAACACCTTTTAATCCTTGCCAAAACTCATCTCCAGAGCTACAATTGAAAAGTGACTTTTAAAGATGAGTGTTCAGTACAGAATCGACTTCAGTTTCAAGAATCATTGTCTGTTGCGTACCAAGTGGCTGGGGTGGTCGTTCGTATAGCTCTGCTCAACTGGTATATGACGTTCTCTCGCACGCCTACTTCCCCCTAAGAGGAAAGTGCGTTTAATGTCCGAACTGCGCGCCCAAGAACGTGAGAATTTATTTCACCCTTTCCAGATGGGCTGAGACAACACTCATGTTGGCTGAGATGGGGAAATGTCATTTCCGCTGCTAATTGAGGACGTAAGAAAGGGATTCAAAGCTTCTAAATCAGCAGTATCTGAGTCCTCGTATAACAATCTGCACTATCCTGAAACCTCTTCAATGATTTAACACTGTTATTATGTAAATTATGATTATTCAATGAGTTGCTTTTTCTTAGATCCTTTTCCTAATTCCATACAAGACATAATATGAACGTGTAAGATGTATAAGACATGGAAAACGCAGTATCGGCGTATTCTTAATTTCCGCACTTCGTTTTCTTATTTTTCGTTATTCTTATTCTTTTATTTATTTATTTATTTATTTGATTTCCTCATTCTTCTTTATTATTCGCTTTCTTATTTTCAAAGAAAAAAGTGTCTATTACACCATCAATACGGTATATAAAGAATTGAATATAAGATTTTTATAGACTATATATGATTCCTATTTTTCCTTATATATGACTGCCTATATTTTTTTTATCTATAAAGTAACTATTTCAAAATAAAAATTAGAGGTTTTTATATTAGAACTCCAAAAAAATGATGATAAAACAAATGATTTCACTTCGAAAATAAATGAACTAATTTTTTGAAATTCAAATATTTCTATTAAAATTTATAAAATATTACTTTAATCAATTAAATAGAACCTGTATAATTTGTAAAAATTTAGCATAAAAAAATATAAATAAACTAGAAAAACATTCAAATTAAAAATATTTTAATTAACTTTATTAAACACTATTTTGGTAGGATAGCATTGCTATAAGAGAGTAATGAACTATACAGGAGTCACCCAAGTCTTAAAGTTTCAATAGTGTTTACAACTATTCTTTTTTTTTTTTTTCGAATGCCAGCAAATAGTGTGGAGTCCGACTTCCTCTGTACACACTTCCATTTGTACGCATTTATAGGGTAGGCAACCATTCATACAAGGAAAGGACAAAGACAGAAGAGAGAGAAAGAAATATCCATGCACAAACCGGGATTTGAATCCGGGACCTCCCTATCCGCAGTCAGTCAGACCACTAGATACGGTGACATTCTTTTAATTTATGTGTTTTTGCAGGTATGGTATATTTTTATTGGCAACGTTGAATTTGTTTTAATTTTTTGCTTTATTTACTAGTTTGGAATGTGGTATTCATGGTAGTTTTAATTCTATTTGTCGTATTATTTCTTGGATTTAAAACTTTTCGGTATGAATTTGGGTCCATAATGGCTAAATTTAAAGTTTAGTCTTCAGCCATTGCAGAAAAGCCATAATTTGTACTAATGTGGTTTTTCAGTTAAACTGAATTGCATTTTTAAACATTTGTAATTGAAAAGTTTCTTTATTGCACACATTTTTAACTTTAAAGACATGCATTACTTATTAGAAAATAAGGTTATTGTTATATTTCCAACTGCTTACTACTCCTGACTGCATTTGCTATTTATAGACAACAGTTTCCTCATTTTGAATCACAGTCAGATGACGTAGACGACATCCGAACTTGTTGCCTCCTTCCTACCCGACACCTACGGAGTGACATTGGCTCTTACGGAACTATTAACAAACATAAGTTTCTCATCAAGATGGTTTTCAGATGGTGCTGCCATAAAAGTCGCTACATTCTATTCCCCTCTCTCTAAAACAACGCCTTTTCCTGCTCTCTGCAGCGATACCATAACGACTCTTTTTTCTGACAAATTATACTTTAATTGAAATTACACACACTGCTAAAATTGACGAGACCAAGAATAAAAGATAATTAAAGCAACCGTTGAGTTGCAATTGTAGCTGAAGGGTGAAAAAATATCAAATTTGCAAAAACTTATCACTCTAATTAAGCAAATTATAAGAATGGTGTGAAAATCAACGTGGTTAACTCTTCATTTCTGCCATAGAAATCGGATGTGTATTGTGATATCATTATGTGACAAAGTGCTATTTATCATTTACAGAGAACTTAAAGGAGTAGAACCGTTGAACTGAAAGACGCTTGTTTATAACTCTTATGAGATAAATACGTATTTAAAATAAGGTACATTGTAAACAAGAAAGTTCTTGCCGTTTTTAATGACCCAAAAGAACATGGCCTACAGAAAATGTAGCCCATTGTTAGTCCTCGACGTGATCTTCATCGGCATCCAATGTCTGTTTTGCAGACGGAGAACCCGTGCTGCCTGCACATATCTCCTACATACTTTTGCTAATATTTGTTAATAGAAATTTAAGATTTTATTTAAATTTAAAAGAGCTGTACTGCGAAATTCATCAAGAGTGAACGAAAGTGTGGGACCCTAGTGGGGGGTCAGCCGGTATCCACAGTCACAGCTAACAGGCAACTTATTCACTCATTGGTAATCATTTACAAACTACAGGCAATGCCTAGATAAATCATAAGTAACAGTATCACACGAATAGTTACATAAGGAAAATGTTTTTCAACATTTTCTTTTCTAACAAGGCGGGATAAATAGAAGATTGCTTGTTTACATAAAAATTTCTTTATTATACAACATTCTTGCTTATAAATATATTTGCATGCACATTTCTAAATCATACAATATTCTTGATTATATGTTTACAAGCAAATTACTAAATTGAACATTATACAACATTAAAGGTTTTACAGTTCTGAGTTGATTATAATATGAAGGAAAAGTAAAGAAAAAATGTTTACAAAATATATACAAATTCATTTACTTGGCTGCCAATCCAACTAATTCCTCTCAGTGCATATAGAAATCATATTAATAAAACCAGGTGACATTTAAAATATTGACTATGTTAAATTATTGGTTTATTTTAGCTATTACGACTTAGCATACAACATGTGTATTGTAACCTTAACATGTGTATCATTTTAAGGTTACAATCAGTGATGATCCCAAGTTCATACTTTCAAATAAACAGAAATACAATGTGTTTTGGCATCGCTTTTGTTGTTCTGCGGAGAAGTGTGAGACGGGGGGAGGGAAACGATTAAATTAAGTATTTGAAAAAATGGCTACTTACACTGCCTCCTAGAATAAGAGCCTCTACCTTTCTAGGAGGCTTTGCTACTTATCGTTCGAAGTGTGAGGCTGCCACAAGAAAGTGAAGAGTGCGGTTTAGACATTGAGGGATATCATTTTAGTTCTTTCCATGACTTCATCCTTCCTCCGAAGAGCGGGGGAAGATTTGATGGGCAGGTGAGGGTGGGGAAATAGTTGATTAGAAAGAGTTATTAGTAAAATTTTTAAAGTGTGAGAATAAATTACACGAGCTAGTGCAGTTTTGGGTGATTATTCATGTTCTAAGGAGTTTACTTTCAGCGACAAATTAAGTAATTTATTTTCGAGCAATATTTTTTTTTTACTTGAATAATTATTTCAGAAGGAGGATAATCATGAAATCTCCCAAGACCTACAATTTGTCTCAGTAGGCTTTCGAGCGCATCTTGAGGAAACCTATTGGTTAAAAAAAAAGTTTCATTCATAGATTTCAAATCTTCATATAATCCATAAGGAGAATGAATGAAAATAATAATTTTCCATTTTAAAAAAGCAATTTTATCCCCCCCCTCCAAATACACGTAAACTTTCGCCTTGACTACGTTTAAAATTTCTTTTTGAGCTTCAAAGTATTTTTATACTTCGGATGTACCTTTTAAAGGATTGTTGCTGTGTCACGGAACTGATATAATATGAAATAAATTAGCTGTCATTGAAAAGAATGCTACCGCCTGGTCTTTTCTAGTGATATGTATTATAACTTTAGCAATGAAATTGTCTTTGTTGGTATAACATTTTGCCTTTCAATATTTTTAAATAGTTAGAAGTTGAGCTTCAAATTATGATAAATTTTTATTCCACCGATATCTTTATTAACCCTTCTTTGCATAATGGTGGAAATTTCCATCATAACCTATAATGCCCAAAAATTATATAAAAGAACAAGTTCACTTTAAGTTGATCGTGTTTGGATACCTTTTTAATGTCCATTGCATAAAAAGAAACATAGCTGTCAAAAATAAACACGTGTCATTATCAGTGAAACGAGCTTAAAGTTGTCTCATTCCGCTGTTTGTTGTAGTTGCAATAAACGTATGATTTCGTTTATAATTTTGTTTTATTATATTAGAGTTTCTATTGCTCAAAAATTGAAAATGAGTGGAAGAAAGGTTTGTAACACGTGTTTCTGTTATTTTCCTCTTTTATTTCTATTTAGTACTAAGCTAATGATCTAACTTTGGATGATGATGGAAATTTTTAGCATATTGTTTTTTGCTAAATTTATACTATAAATATATACTAAGATTTTTTTAACCATTTTTCCTTTAACTTTGAACATGAATTATATCAACTTGATTTATTTCAACAATAAAGAAAAAATCATGCAAAGAAGGGTTAATTATATTACTTTTATAAATTGATTTTCATAGAATATAAAAATATAATAAATACAAAAGAAGATCGCTAAATAAGCCTTCAATAACTTTACAATCTTTAATTAAAATAATTATTTCATTTATCTAAAGTTCGAAAAAGTCAATGCAATTTTTTGATTTTTATTCAAGGAAATTAAAGATAATCAAAATTCATTTATATATATGCACAAATAAAGAAGAATAAAAACATCTTGATTACTTTTTTCAATGAATGCACTGAATTTTGTGAAATAATCTGGTTGAACTAAACATGAACAGAAATTCTAAAACTCTAATAGAGCATAAATATAATAATACTTTATGATTAAAAAAAAATTCAAAGCAATTTAAAAAGAAATCAAAAACACAGACTATCTAAACTCTAACTTTTAATTAATTATGCCTTTCTAATTTGGTTAATTTTCCTACTAGATATAAAAATCTCAAAAACACTCGAACCATAAGAGATGATTGACAAATATTAATTAATAATCCTAGTTTTATTAACGGATGATTAAATTTTTTTGCGTAATTGAAAACTGATGAAAATCTTTTTAGTTATTATTAGAAATTATGTACCTAATAAAGATATTTAAGTTAATAGTAATTTAATAAGATTTGTTCGTTCTTATTTATCTTTTGTAAATTTTTTTTTAATATAATTCTTTAATTATAAATCCATTTTATCGAAGTTTATTTAAGCATTTTTTTTTGTAGTTTACAATATAAATTAAAAACTATGAAACAAACCAAATCATGTATCGGTGCTCTATATATAAGAAAAAAATAAATATAATTTTTTTTCAAAGAAAAATTTATAAAATAGCTGTTCACCTGATCGTTAGAGTTTATCAGTTCTATTCTGGCATTATACAATCTGTAATATTTATAATCCTGAGTTGATAGTAATACAATTTAAAAACCGAACAAATGTAATACTTGTTTTATAATATTTAATAATCTGTAATATTTATTTTATCGGGCTCACTCAAACAGACTTAATTAAAAAAATTTCTTAAAAAAAATAAAAGTCAGGCTAAAAAAGATCATTTCATATGACACCCTTCGATAAATTAACTTAATTATGAGTTCATTTTTAATTTAAAGTTAGAATAGTTAAAGAAGTGTGTGAGCGTAGATTTGTAGAAAGAAAAGTTAAAAAATATCTTTTATAACTGCTATAGTTGTGAATGTTAGTAGACAGCGAAATATTAAAGCTGTATTATTAAGTAACAGAATTATTACATATTGAATAAATCGTATATAATAAAGTTAGCTATACGCATACATATCGAATGTGTGTGTATCGTTGTATATAATTATACTATAAATAGTAAAACCATCATATTCAGAATAGAAGGCCCTGAGTTCGATACTAATCTCTATCAAACTATGCAATATATGCATTCTTTTCCTGTTTCCTACGTTTACACCTATCCGGGAAAGGGCCTAGATTTTCTTCAGGTTTCTGCTTCACGCGCTGTGTATGTATAAAATAGCAAATTTTGCAAGAAAACAAATTTGCGTAACAAAATGAGATACTGCGAGAAAAACATTTATATTACACACTCATTACTATAAAATAGTTCATAAAAAATTATGTTTATAAGCTCCCAGTCTAAAAATATTTCAAATTTTATAGTATTGTTTGAAATTTGGAAGTGTTTTAAACGTATTAATTTAATTTCTCCTTAATTAAGGAAAAGATTATTTTTATTTTGTAAAGAAAGCATCTTCTTTGAGGTACATTAATCGCTAATTTATAATACCATAACCATAATTTTTTATATGCTTTTGATTCCGTTATTTTTTCCTGATGGATTGCTTTATTTTGACTTCAGATGACTGTAGCCCGATTAACCATATCCTGATATTTGCTAAACATGCTATGATTATCAATACATCACTCAGTGTTTCAATTATGCTAATAAATTAAGTGTTACGAGTGTATGACTAGTATGCAGAACTTTTTTCTCTTGCTAACCCTTAAGATTTCGAAAAATTCGAAAGATTTATAATTTAGTAAGGATTGTGTGTATGTGTGTCATGTTCGTGACCAATTTTGTAAACAATAGGAACAACCCCCCCCCCTTCTTTCAGCCACTCCTCATAACATGGCTTTCTGGAATTTCCTGCTTTTTCTACATATTTTTTAAAAGCACTTGCTTTGATAAGACTGATTCCCTAACTGGAGGGGGTAAAATTTAGGACACCCAGTTCAACTGCAGTGTTTATGAGTCCCCTTACAGTTTAGGGGGCCGAAATTCAAAAGGACCGGAACGAATTCTGGAAACCCACTCACTTGTCAGGAGGGGAACAAAAACACCCATAACTCCAATTCCTCCATTTGTGAAACAGGAGCTTGAAAGTGGTAAATGTAAGATATCCTGTCCAGTGACCCAGCGAAAAAGAAATTAAGAAACTTTGGGGATGAAATTAAGAAAACAAAGCAGGGTGCGAGGAAAGGGAAGTTGTGTTGTTTATATGACCTTGAGGTGGACACAATTCAAGAGGAATGGAAAAAGTGTATGATGCAAAAGAATAAAAGAATCTTCTATAATTATTTAAATTTCTAATATTTAAAAAAAATGAACAACTAATTTATTGTTCTATATGTGCTTCCAATTTTAAAGGGTCTGGTTTGCATGTAATTTGCACTTTGTCAATCTAAACAAGCGTCTAATGTCTCCATTACTAGTTTCCTCCTTGATCATCTGCGCGCATGACATCATTTCCCTCATAGCGTCCGGTTATAAATAAATTGCTTACCCTTTCTTTGGACATGTGTGATTGCTACTTTGATTATCATTTGTTGTTATTGCTAATTTGATCTTCTGCACAAAAGCAAGCAAAATGGCCCTTTTCAGGGACAAATACTTCTGTTTCCTTAGAAGTTTTTAACTCTGATTTCAATAAAATCTGAAAAATATGCCAAGAGTGAGAATTCTAATTCTGTTTTATGTGAAAATTCTGATTCTGTTATGTGTAACGATTCTTTTGTGAATAATATGGTTGACTTTGCGAATGATATAAATGTGGCTGAGAGAGATTTCTTGTTTGCTATGTAAATAAATTTCCCTGTAATAGCACTATACTTATAATGAGGCCTTGAAAAATCCAAGTTCTGTCGTGTATCAGGGAGAAAGTTCTAATTATGGGATTCAGTGTGCAAAAGACTTGATTGAGGTTGAGGTTTACAAATAAATACAATTTTAAACGCCATGCAAATAAATTGCATAGTAATAATAATGCTTTAATAGCAAAATATTTTATTTATTAATATCTTACATTAATGATTCCATTGTATTAACTCCGGTGAAAATACTAAGAAAATTAAACTACATGAAAAAAGAAAATTTGAAACCTAATAAGTCTAGAAAATACCTTAAATTCAAAATAAGTATGAAAATAAATCATTCGGCAGGTTTCGCGAGTATGATACAATTGATTATTTTTGTTGCACGAAGTTTGCTGTATAAGCATTATTTGAATTCTAAACAGTTATGAAACTAATTAACAACCCTTATTCTCAACCTGCTCAATTAAAGAGCTGAATACAATGACTCCCGCTTCTTTTCACGAACTAATGCAAAAATATAAATATCTTATGGCAGATAGACTCGGTAAATTTGTAAGTACCCTTTGTAAGCATTGTTCAAAGAACAGCTGAATTGTTAATGTATTCTTTATATTAATAACAATGATCAGCGTCAAGATTGAGCAGATGATAAATGGAAAGTAGAAACAAGTCACTATTTTTTTATTGCTACACCATAATTGATTATTATATAAAGTGTTGTCTATACATATTTCCAGGTGCGTTTTGAGACGAAAAAATGCTGCTTAATTATTTTTTTGTAACTCCTTCGTATTTTTCACCATTTACGTTGAACGTTTTTTTTTTCCTGCATTAATTTAAATTCACTTCTTATTGATTATTTCATATCGATGTATGATTTTTTTTGTCCTCTTCGCAGTGGTAAATGTTAAACGAGCAGAAAAAATATATTGAAAAATGTACTTTAGTAAATTTTTATTTTGTTTGAAAGGATCCCATATTTGGAACGTTGGACGAAAGTGAGAATTATTTTCTTTACTGTAAAATACAGTCAATAATATTTTCTCATAAAAAAATGAAATATTTAATTTTTAATGCTCTTATTTTAAATGCGTTAAATAAACACTTCTTTAATTCGAGAATATTTAGAACCGCATCTCTGTTAAGGAAACATATATCATATTTTCTTTAAACTGTGTCCTGTCAAGATATTCCATTCGAGGCAAAGTTGTAAATTATGAAGAACTGAATACGTCTACGATCTCAACTGACATATAAAATAGAATTTCAGTTATACACGATATAACTGGTGTCAATTTAACAAAGGTCATTGAGTTTTTTTTCAATAAGGTAGAAAATCATGAAAATAATGATGACAATCTATTGATCATGAGAAAATATAATTTGATAATTCAAATATTATTAACAGTATAAATCCGGTTCTAAATATAATTTATCTCAAGCTCGTAAAGAGAAGAAGCTGAAAAATAATTAATATTATAAAACAACACAATATCTATACCAACAAGCTATAAGATTTCCTATACATTTTAAAAATACCATAATTTTTTTTTAAAAACAGACTGAAAAACATTAATTCTAGTTTATTTGTCACTTAGGCATTGTACGCTCAATAGACTATCTAAGCAAAGCTTTTTAAAATTATGAAGGAATGCATTGTTACGTAAGGCAGTTATCTTGAATTTTACACTTATTTATATATTGCAAGTCAAAACTATTTGTTTACTCTTTTTATACTTTTATATAGAATGCATCATCTTATAGCCTGTATATGTTTTTAATATCTGTATATGGAATTCTGTTTCACCTGTACTAACTGGATTTATATAATCATCTAGAGAGATTTTCATAGTTATCTCTGAGGAGTATTTAGGAAAAACCTATTTTTTTGTTCGATATTTATCTCATGCTATTACTCATAGTAGAAATTGTGTTAATATTTTGTCAATAAATTCTAATCCTATTGATCCTCTAACTTAAAACGTTAGAGTTCACAGGAAATGCAATATTGTAATTCTATTTTTCAAAATTCGTGGTACTTCTGTCACTACCAAATGTGGTAGAGCAATATTTGTTATCTTTAAGAACAAACGAGGTTCGTATGTCTATTTAGAATAATACATTTCAATGAATATTTCTTGTTTGCTTTGAAATATCTCAATGCATTTTCATACAATCTCCTTATTTGCACAAATTATTTTTATTATTTTAATTCCATTTTTGATAAAATATAAATGAGACTTGCCTGCGGTTGCCTGGTTGGTTTGTGAGGATGATTAAGAGTGCCTGCTTCAGAAAATATTTGCTCATGTGGTTGTTCTCCAATGTGAGTCCTCTCATGGATTTTACGACTTCCATTTGTAGAAAAACTTAGCTCACACAATGTTTGCCGGGGGCCGCAGTGGCCTGGTTCTTTATACCATATTCCGACGTGAGTTCGAATCCCGACCCAACCAAAAATGCACCGTGTTCATTAATGACGTCTGGGGCACGTTATGTCGTGATCGCAATGTCCTCAATGTGAAATGATACATCTGGGGAGGGCAGGCCATGCTTTAAATCTTCTGCTCAGTCCTTGCTTCTAAATTACGAAAACACACTTTCAGGACTACGATGGCCCATCCACTGGATGCCACTCTTTGTAAGGTGCCATTACTGCCGCCTCCTGCCGTGCAAAAAGGGGGAAATCCTAGTATAGACGTGTATTATACAACAGCTACAAACATATAAAAGAGGTATATAATTAATTCTAATCCATTGCTTTTGGTCAAGTGTTCAGATTACGCTTATTCCTACTCTTATGAAACATTAACAAATCTAAGAGGGTAAATTTTCTGAAAGGCGCACGAAACAATTTTATCTGTGGTTAGTAAAACAATTGAGAAAATTAGGAGCTATCACAGTTTTTTGTCGATCTTACCGTGATCTCTCGTTGGAGCATAAAATTCCAAATTCGATCTCAGCCACTGTTGTACAAAAGAGATAATTTTTGCGCTTCTGCATGCAAATCCTTTGAGTTGGATGCTTACGAATCCCAGGTTGTGACACGTGAATATGGCCACTATGAAAAATATTATCGGAAGGAAATGCACGCTAAAAATGGAACAGCTGAAAGCCTCTTCTCTTCTAGGCTGCATCAAAGCAAATTGATCAACCATAGTTATTGTTTCAATTCTTACCATCTCTTTATTAACCATGTATCAGTGGTGTACCGAAGAGGGTATGGTGTCAAGGGGCTCGGCCGCCTAAGACAAACAAAATAATTTTACTTAGACAAATGTATATTAAATTAATAATTACTGAATCATGTGCCAGAGAAAAACCGCAAAACTTGGAAAGATCAAACTTCTAAAAAAGATAAGTTATTGGTAAAAGAAAAACGTGACATAAAAAAAAATTTAAAGAAGAGATTTTTTCTTGTCTCATATTTCCTAAGAACATTTAAAAGTGTAGATAATATCAGAAAAATCACAAATTTGCATTCATTATTAAAAATCTCTATAAAAAGATCAGATATATTATAGACTGAAGAAAACTTGTTTGAGAATATATTCTATTGCAGGGGAAAAAAGAAAATGTGTTTTAAATTTACGTTATATTAAAACTATGAGTCTAGTGTCACATCACTCGTGAAGAAATCCCGCTGTTACGTATTTCTCATTAACAATGATCTTCCAAAATATATTTATATCCAGCCGTCGCCAAGGAGATGGCCGCTCAAGCCTTAGTATTTCAATCATGTTAGTCGAGCAGTAGATTGACAAGGGGGGATTTCTTTACAAAGTTTTCACTTATCATTACTTCTCAAACATGTGAATTTTGCCTTTTTAAAATATTGATTTTTGACATTAAAAAAAATTTGGCTTGGCGAAGTGTCATATGTAACACAACAACATAATTTTATTTAAGTACATATACCGTTTCTTAAGAATAAAACTATTTTATTACTTAAAATTATTAATTTAAATTATTTAATGTTTAAATGTACGAGTTCTTAGAAATATATATTTCAATATATATTTGATTTGTAATTTTGTTGCCTTTATATATTAGAACTTTGAACTGCAAATGTCTTTCTTCGAACGGTAAAAGTTGAAAAAGTGCTGAATGTTTTTTTCTTGGCTTCGAACTAGAATTGAAATGAACCGAGGAAAAAAAAAAAAAACATAATTTTTGCAAAACTAGAAAGTACAGAGGATTTTGAACCCATGGTGTGAAACGTGTGATGAACCATATTCAGTAAATCATATTTTAATTTCATGCAAAGATTTTAACAATGAACGTTTACTTTATTTTAAAACCGATTTTATTACTTTATTTGGTCTGTTGGGGGAACCACCCCAGAGAAACCTATTTGCCTTTTTAAGAGCAATTGGTTTCTTAAATTTTGTTTAGTTTGTTATATATTTTACATTTTTATAATTATATACCCATCTATTTCTTTTTTAAAATTTTATATTCTATTAGATTTTAATGGTATTCTTGGTACAGAAATGTTTGTTTTATAATGGCACAGAAATTTTTGTTTTTTAAAATATTT
>JAPDSC010149660.1:0-25908 GCA_026290005.1 Latrodectus geometricus
GCCTTTACAGTTTTAAATAACTGTAAAGGCTGGTTTGAACATCCACGTGAGAAGGTGCTACGTGGATATGATACGCGAGTGAAGTGAGACAATTTGCAGAATTTCACATTCTAATTTTGATTTGATAAGCTGCGTTACTGCATAGTTTACTTAAAGCAAAAAATTCATCACATATTTTCATTTGAGTATTTAATTCCCGTGGAAGAAGAAATGGATCCTAAAAAGCCTGAAGAAAAACCTGGTGAGAAAAAAACCCGGACAGCCTGATGATAAAGGAGGAAAACCAGGAGAAAAGAAACCTGGGGAAGAAAAAACTCCACCTACAAAGTAGAAGATCAGCTTTTATGGAAGAATTAAAAAAAAAAAAAAAAAAAATGAAGCCAAAATTATAAGTGAGTGATAAAATGTTATTATTTATGTTTTAGAGAATAACTTATAATAATCAAGATGAAATCTTAATTTTGCATTTTAAAATTTGGACTTTACTTACCCTTATAATTTTTTCCGCCTTTAATAATTTCGGTTAATTCCCAATGAACGGTACGCTCCTTATACGGTACGCATATATACAACGGTAATCATATATACAATTATAATTAATTGTATATAATAATGTATAAAATTATATTATTTGTATAAAATAATATAATTTTATATTATATAATGATATTAATTGTATATTCTATAATTATATTAATTGTATAAAAATAGCGCACCGTACACTGGGATACAGCCAATAATTTCTTTTTATCCCTTTTAAGTTATAAGTATGATGCTTTTTGTTTTTCGTGTTTGGAATTTTATATTGTTAAACTGGCTGATTGTGTATGTGTGTATTATAAAATTAATTCCATATTCTTTTGTTGGTTAAATTGCACTTTAGTTCCCCTACTTCACCAACTCGCGAATTTGATGCGCTTTTTCACTCATGCTCATTAATTATCCTTTTGTTTTAGTCTTTTCATTGGTCGCTAATTAAGTTTCACTTTGAAATAGCCGTAGAATTTTCGCCATGGCATCGGCGATTTTGAAAACGCGCCAAGTAGGGGACCTAAAGCGCATTTTCACCTATTAAGGACTTTTTCTACAACGGATCTAGATATTCATTTGCATTATGTCGAAAAATTGTCATCAGTGTTTTGAATCTTAGGTTAAAATGTGCTTTAGGTCCTTGGCATGAATAATTTTAGTTGGTTATAAATTTTGTCATTCTTGGTAATCCTACTTTGATACACTAGATACGATAAACGTAACGATTTCTAGAATTCTTATTTTGCCATTTCGTTCTGCCTGGACGCTTTTTTTTCCCGTTTGTCACCAAAGGTATGGGACCTTTGGTGACAAATTGAATCCTGTCTCCTAGGATTGTACCATTAATTTAATTCATTTAATGTTAATTGAAAATTTTATTTTGTAAAAATATTTTTTTTTATTTAAAATGTTTGGAAAAAACAGAAAGTTAATGATGGAAAAAGCAGAAATTTTGTGATTTTTTGTTACGCATAGTAATGCCATTTGGCGACTTTATAACTTGCACCGGTGAAATGAAGAAGTACCCATTTTCATACTATATTATTGACTCAATACATTCTTCAGGAAATTCTAATTATTATTCATTTTAGCACAAACGAATAGCAGTTTATTTATCATTCAAGTTTTCTCAAATTCTTGAAAGCAAATAAAAACTTTGAAGAATTTATTAGATACACTTAAACTTTTTAATAAGAAATCGTTAGGAAATCAAACTTACATCTAATTTTAATTTATATAAAATATTTCTAATTAAAATCATTAAACTAAATAAATATAGAAAATGAACAAAAATACTTGATTCCTTAAGCAAAGTTATTAAGAAAATCTACAAGGAATCAAACTTTTTTTTATTTGAATTAGAATAAAAATGAAAAACGAAAATCTGAAATCTTTCTATCACCAAAACCACAATAAGTGAAGTATTATACTCAACATTCGAATTACAAATGCCGAAGACTTCAAATTTGTCGATTCGACTTGATTTATCAAAATAAATACCATGTAAGCCATCGCAACGGACACGGTTTAACATAGCAACCAAAGGGGGGGGGAAAAAAGAGATTGGTAAAAATTTACTGTACGGTCGCTCTTGGCGATTTTTTAAAAAATCGCCAAAAATCTTGCCAACCTCGCCAATCTGCACAAGTGAAGTATGAAAATAAGTAAAATATTCCATTTTTCATTGGTTGGTTCCCAGTTTGTCAAAATCTCCCATTTTTTATTGGCAGGAATCCTTCATCTGCGATTAATCAGAATTAGTTGAATTGTCAGAAAATGTTATTTATCGCCAACTTTGGAAAATCACGCCAAGAGCGACCGTACAGTAAATCTGAGCCAAGAGATTTTATTGTTTTTCTTAATTTTTGCAATGGGAACTACTTTGATATACTCCCCCCAAATCAGATATTTGGCGACTTTTTTTCTCGCTAAGATGGGGCTGGCCACCAGACCTCGAAGCCCGATTTTCGATTTTTGAATTAGAAAAATTTTAAAAAAATTATTTATAAAACTTCTTCTCGAGATCGCTACTCGCCGATAGCTGATTCAGGGATTGTACCAGTTCCTTTTCAGAAACAATGCTGGCGACCATCTTTTGGAAAATTTTCCGTTTTTTTTTTTTTTTTTTATTGTACTGACACAAATGTTATATCATTGGAAAGAGCTTTAAAAAATAAACATCTTTTTCGCTTACGGCTTTTTCTTAATTTCAATATCTTCTGAGATAACATGGTGTTGCTATTATTGTGATTTGTTGCTATCATTTATTTTCAACTTATTAAATCAATTCATAACAATTCATTTCTTTTTTGTAGCTTTAGCTTGCTGTTTTGATGACACATTAAATTTTTTTTTTCAGAATTGCATTTTTTATAAAGTTTTTGTTTCTTAATTAGCATTTTTTTTATAAACTTTTTGTTCTTCCTTTTTTGCTTCTTAATTAATATTAATCGCAGTTTTTTTGACTCACTGATATTATTATTTGTTTTCAAATAACGTTCGATTGTAACATTTGATTTCTTTATTCTAACGTTAGTTTGCTGTTTTAACGATACATTAAATCGATTAATTACAATTCATTTTTTTTTTGTAGCTTTAGTTTGCTGTTTTCATGACACATTAATTTCTTTTTTTTTTTTTTCAGAATTGCATTTTATAAACTTTTTGTTTCTTAATAAATATTAATCATGGTTTTTTGCCTCACTGATCGTGTTGCTATTATTTATTTTCAAATAACGTTCGATTATAACAATTGATTTCTTTATTGTAGCGTTTTCTTCAGTTTGTGTAATCATTCTTCTGTTGGTTGCTTACCTTTTGCTTTTCAGATTTTAGAAGAAATATGCCGCAGCCCCCTCGAAAAAAGAAATGCTTGGAAAATAAAAAGCGACAAGAGAGAGAAAGAAGTCGAAGAAGGAGACAAGAAGAAACCACCCCAGAAAGAGAATCAAGACAACGACAGGATGCAGAAAGAAGTCGAAGAAGGAGACAAGAACAAACCACTCCAGAAAGAGAAGCAAGGCAGCGACATGACACAGAAAGAAGTCGAAGAAGGAGAGAAGAAGAAACCACCCCAGAAAGAGAATCAAGGCAGCGAGAGGACGCAGAAAGAAGTCGGAGAAGGAGAGAAGAAGAAACCACCCCAGAAAGAAACTCAAGACAGCAACAGGTGAGAGAAATTAATCAAAGAAGAAGAGAAGAAGAAAACACCCCAGAGAGAAACTCAAGACTGCAGAGAGTTACAATTGCAACAACTACTGCTCGAATGCGTCTCTGGAGGCATTTAGAAAATGCGGCATTCGATTATGAACCATCATCTGATTATGCTACTCATCCTTCGTGTCTCATCGGCTCAATGTCGCAAACTTGCCAACACTGTGAGGCGAAGAAATGGAAAGGTGAAGCCCCAGGTATGTGCTGCAGTGGAGGAAAAGTTCGATTATCACCGTTAATAGATCCTCCTGAGCCCCTACGCACTTTCCTCATTGGCCAGTCTTCACAGGACAAACACTTCCAAGCTAATATCAGACGCTACAATTCCTGTTTCCAAATGACCTCTTTCGGCACAACAAAAGAAATTAGAGAGCCTGGATACATGCCAACATTTAAAGTTCAGGGTCAAGTTTATCATCGCATTGGCAGTCTACATCCCCTACCAAATGAAGAGCCCAAATTTATGCAAGTTTATTTCGTTGCCAACAGAACAGAACAGGCGCAGAAACGTTGTAGGAATGTTCCAGAAACCAGAGAGGACATAGTACTTCAGTTGCAATATATGCTTCATCATGAAAACTCCTACGTCCAAAGCTTCAAATCGGCCATGGAAAAGATCAGTCCTAAATTAAAACTCCTTATTTTAGCCGACAAAACCCCACGCGGTGAGCATGAAAGGCGGTTCAACGCTCCGACATCATCAGAAGTGGCTGTAATAATGGTTGGAGAACAGCATGGGGCAAGAGACATAGTTTTAGAAGAAAGGAGTGGCACCATCAGAAGAATTGCCGATACCCACAGGTCTTACGATGCACTACAGTACCCACTTCTCTTTTGGCAGGGGGAAGATGGTTATCATTTTGATTTGCGCCAAACAAATCCAACTACGGGAATGCCACAAACAAAGAAGATTTCTGCAATGGACTTTTACGCTTACAGGATCATGATGCGCTCCTCAACATTCAACATTTTACTGCGAAGCAAAGACCTGTTTCATCAGTTTATTGTGGACATGTATGCCAAGATTGAATCCGAAAGGCTGCGATACATTCGATTGAACCAGAAGACGTTGAGAGTGGAACAATATGCCCATTTGAGGGATGCCGTTATGAATGATGGAAATGTTGCTGACATGGGACAGTTAGTTATTTTACCGTCCAGCTTTACAGGGGGGCCCAGGTACATGCACGAAAGGACCCAAGATGCGATGACCTATGTGCGAAACTACGGTAGACCGGACCTTTTCATCACCTTCACCTGCAACCCCAACTGGAAAGAGATACAAGAAGAACTTTTCGATGGACAAAAGCCCCAGGATCGCCATGATTTGTTGGCAAGAGTCTTTCATCTCAAGCAAAAGGCACTCATCAGTCTTATCACAAAGGCGAAGATTTTTGGTGATACTCGATGTTACATGTACACGATAGAGTGGCAGAAGAGAGGACTTCCTCACGCCCACATTCTGGTTTGGCTGAAAGACACCTTGCACGTCCATAGGGTCGATGATTTCATCAGCGCAGAAATCCCGGATCCAGAAGAAGACCCAGACCTCTTTACCACGGTCACGAAACAAATGGTGCATGGCCCCTGCGGACGCATAAATCCCCGCTCTGTTTGTATGAAGGATGGAGTCTGCACGAAGCGATACCCTCGCCAGTTCTTGAAAGAGACGCAGACGGGACAAGACGGATATCCACTGTATCGTCGTAGAAGCCCTGCAGATGGAGGTTTTACAGCAAGCATCAATCTACGAGGATCAGAAGTTTCGGTGGACAATGCCTGGATCGTTCCTTACTGTCCACTACTATCCAAAATTTTTAACGCACATATCAACGTTGAGTACTGCAATTCTGTCAAGTCCATAAAGTATGTATGCAAGTATGTCAATAAAGGATCCGACATGGCTGTATTTGATGTCACCAGTGGAGCCAATGAACTGAATGAAATTCATCAATATGAGATGGGAAGATACATTAGCAGCAATGAAGCAGTGTGGAGAATACTCAACTTTCCAATCCACGAACGTCATCCCACAGTCGTTCATCTAAGCGTCCACCTTGAAAATGGCCAGAGAGTGTACTTCACTGAAGAAAATGCTGCTGAACGGGTCCAGGCACCCCAGGAAACAACGCTCACATCTTTCTTCAAGCTGTGCACCCAAGATAACTTTGCTCGCAATTTACTTTACAACCAAATTCCAAAGTACTACACATGGAACAGCATGAACAAGAGTTGGAACCGCCGTAAACAAGGACAAATTGTTCCAGAAGAAACAGGAATCAGGTCTACTGATGCCCTTGGCCGTGTCTACACCGTCCATCCCAACAACTCCGAATGCTTCCACCTTCGCCTATTACTACATGAAGTTAGAGGCCCAACATCATTCACGGATTTGAGAACCGTTCAAGGAAGAGTCTGCAACACTTTCAAAGAGGCCTGCCAACTTCAAGGACTTCTGGAGAATGACGAACACTGGAACACGGCGTTAGAAGAAGCAGCTGCATCTCGATCACCCAAGATGATGCGTAATCTGTTTGCTGTAATGCTTCAAACGTGCTCCATGTCGGGCCCTGAACAGTTATGGATGAACCACAGGGAGAACCTGTCTGAAGACATACTGCATCAAGCAAGGATCCAGCAGCAGAATATGGACCTGGACTACAATGACGACATCTTTAACAGAGCCCTAATCTACATTGAGAACAAGATAATATCTCTAGGAGGATTGAACCTGAAAAGCTTTGGACTTCCCCAACCTAACAGAAACAGCGATTCTGCCATCTCCAGTGAAGTAATTAGAGAACGAAGTTATAACATGGATGTGCTCGCAGCTTATATACAGGAGAATGAGCCTAAATTGGTCCAAGACCAAAAAGAAGCCTTTGACAAGATTACTAGAGCAGTTTTTGATAGGCAAGGGGGTATATTCTTTTTGGATGCTCCAGGCGGAACCGGGAAGACGTTTCTTATCAACCTTATTTTGGCAAAGGTGCGGCACAGAAATGAGATTGCCCTGGCTGTCGCTTCATCCGGCATTGCTGCTACACTCTTGACAGGTGGTAGGACTGCTCACTCGGCGTTCAAGTTACCTTTAAATCTGACAAGCACAGAGACTCCAACGTGTAACATCCCAAGGAATTCAGGAAAGGCAAAGGTTCTACAGGATTGCAAGCTCATCGTTTGGGACGAGTGTACCATGTCCCACAAAGCCGCATTCGAAGCATTAGATGTCACCATGAAAGACCTCAGATGGAACAATGACAGAATGGGAGGCGTCGTAATGGTTTTGGCAGGCGTTTTCGACAGACGCTACCAGTTATTCCACGTGGAACGAGGGCAGATGAAATGCAGGCCTGCATAAAATATTCTTACATCTGGAATGGCATTCAAACACTTGGATTATCGACTAACATGCGAGTTCATCTCAACGGTGATCCCTCTGCCCAGCAGTTTGCAGATAATCTACTGAAACTAGGAAATGGAACCCTTACTTCAGAAAATGAAGATGGATATGTAGCGATGCAAGGCATTGGAAGGATTGTGACTACTGAAGAAGAACTGAAAGAGGCTGTGTTTCCGAATGTGATTCACCACTTCACTGATCACGCATGGCTGTGCGAAAGAGCAATTCTTGCCCCAACAAACGAAGCCGTCAGTGTTATCAACAAGCAACTTTTACAGAACTTACCCGGAACTCTTCATATTTACAAATCTATAGACACGACATGCAATATTGACGAGGCTGTCAACTATACGACAGAGTTTCTCAACAAATTAGAGCCACCTGGAGTACCCTCCCACATATTGGACTTGAAGGTTGGAGCACCGATAATTCTCCTCAGGAATCTGGATCCGCCTGCACTTTGCAATGGAACAAGACTTTCTATCAAGAAACTGATGCCAAATATTATAGAAGCCACCATCATGACCGGACATGCTGCAGGCGAAGATGTGTTTATTTCAAGAATTCCTATAATCCCTTCCGATCTCCCGTTTCAGTTTAAGCGTCTACAATTCCCTGTTCGTTTGAGTTTCGCGATGAGCATTAATAAGGCACAAGGACAATCTCTCAAAGTTGTAGGGCTCGACCTCCGTAAGCCGTGTTTCTCCCATGGTCAACTGTACGTGGGTTGTTCAAGAGTTGGTAATGTCGATAATCTACACATCTTAGCTCCGAATGGAAGAACATTAAATATAGTTTATCCCGAGGCTCTCTAACGAAAAGGACAATCTAAAGAAAAATTATTGCCACTCTCCCAAACTAACTCTGACTGTCATGCTTTAAATGATGATGTTATTGTTTAGTGCTCTCTTGAGAGCATGAGCAATAATCCGAATGGTGCTGCTTCCCAGTGCTACAGTACCAACAGACATTAATCGGTAAGGGTCCCTTGCGACCCCAGACCGAGCTCCACAAACATACACAAACACTCTCCTCTTCTAATTCATTGTCATCTAAGTTTAACTTACACTTAAATTAAAAATTTAATTGGTTCTCAACTCCAAATTTCCTGTAAGCAGGATGTTTTATTTCATCCATGTTTTCGTTACTTTTTATTTTTTCTGTACTGTACTCTCTATCTTTCCCTTTCAACTCTTTCCTATCTTTGATTTTGAATTTTTTATGTTTTACTTTTCTTTAAACTTCAGACCAATGATTATAACCACATGACTACGGTTTCCTAGCATGTGCTAATATGAGGTCTGTTCTCATTTAAACTAATTTTTTAACAGATGGCTCATGGTTAGGATATATTGTTCCTTTTTATCGACGGGGAATGTTGTGTGTAGGGGGGGGGGGAGAGAGAGACTGTCTACATGTCCTACACTACTATTCCTGCGCTATTCACTTATCTGCCTTTTCTAAATGCACGGGCAACGCCGGGCGGGTACAGCTAGTTATCAATATACTTGATCAAAACCATTGTATCATCAATGACTGCCAATTGTGTACATAACTGTACACGTACACAGTAATGCCCGACTGTACACGTAAGTAGATACGCGTTGCTGTACACTACTACCTCCAGACTAGGAGACGACGATGATCGCTGTTATGCAGATCCTTCCCAACTGTTAAATTTAACAATGGCAGAACTGAAGGTGATCAAATGGCGAGATCGAGAAAATGAAATGTTCTTGTGGGTATGTGGAAGTATGTCTTCTAGTCGGTATTCATCAAACAGAGGCTATTTTCAGAAATAAATTTCTCTGCCTGACGACCGCGAGAATTAGTATCATCACTTCCCCCCAAAGAATTATATCCATTATATCAAGTAACAAAAAAGAAGTAGGCAGATGATCAATTAAATTATCAAGTTCTTCTAGGCGGATGACATCATGAGGTGGTAAATACAGACTACAGACTGTAATTAAGCATGTTGTATGTATTCTTACAGCCACAGCTTGTAGAGTAGTATTAATTGGATGAGCAGTGCTGGGAAAGTTACTTAATGTTAATATACAAACATCTTCAGACATTGCACCATCATCACCACTGTCTTTTATGAAGCGTTGAAATCCACGCATAGAGATGCTATTCGTAGACTTCAGGAAAGTTTACTGAAGTGCTATACATGGGGGTTATAAGCTGATGTAATAGACTTGATGTCATCAGGATGTGAACGTAAACCATGGCAGTTCCAAGAAACGAAGGAAGTTATTATTTAAATAGAAAAGCTACTCCGCCGGAGCTGGAAGGCGAGTGTTCTATCATTTCCTCGAGAGATAAATAATCGTCCGAGGGATGAAGAGAGACAGTATCAGCCTCCAAGGACAACGTGGCTCTACGGGTGGATAAGGAGAACTTTCGAAAACCCTCCTTTGCAGATTTTAATTTAGAGGAACTTAACGCCTCTTGATTAAGCCAAAGGAGCTCTTCTAATTAATGGAGATGAAGATTTTGGCTCTTCAGTGTTTGTTTGGGGTAATCTCGTAATAGGGAGGGACAGAGTATCCGTTTGAGTACTTATACTTCTGGTCACCCTTTTTGTAGCGGCCACATAACTCATTCCAGGTTGCGGTGTGCGAGAGGTAACTTGTTTTCTAGTCTCAAGATAGGAAACTTTATTTTTAACTTTATAGGTAGTAATTTATTTTCTTGTACCCATTGAGGACAACTACGAGGAAAGGAGGGATGGTCACCATGACAATTGACACGTGCCTCCTTTGCTGTGCAGGTCGAATTATCGTAGTCAACTGCTGAGCAACGAGCGCGAGTCAGTTTGCCTCTGCAAGCATTTCTCGAATGCCCAAAACGTTCGCACTGAAAACATCTTAAGGGATTTTGTATATAGGGCCGGGCAGGTAGGTTTAAATATGCAGCTTTAATATTGTCAGGGACGTTTGGCGTCACAAAAGTCAGAAGGAGATGTTTAGTTTCAATAACCATATCATCTCTTCTGACAGTAATGCGTTTAACGGCACAGACCTTTTGACTCTGCAAATTTTCACTTATCTCATCTGTAGCCGAGTTTAATAAATCCCTTGCAGAAATTACACCTTGTGAAAAATTTAAGTTATCGTGAGGCGAAATAGTTACCTCGATATTCTCTAACATCCACATTTTATTAAGCATTGTTGCTCGTTTAGAGTTAGCAGCCTCTACCAATAAATCATTTGATAGTAGTTTACGGATATCTTTGACTTCCCCGATTAAACCAGATATTCCTTTTTGTATGAAAAAGGGGAACACATTTTCAAAAGTGCCCTCCTTTCTTTTGATGTCATAAAATTTTTTGTTTTTATTTTCAGGTTTCTCTCGCGGGAGAGAAGAAAAATTTTGTTCTCCATTTAAATTCATATAAAATTTTGGGACCTGACCGCACCACCCACCACCGAGTCCAACAAGGGGATGCAGAACAGCTGCACTGTGAGTGTATAGTGCTAGAAAAGTCCTATACGCTCACAGTAATCCCTGTGATGGCCTCCACCCTTAATGAGTCATCCAGAAGATGTACCGATCATTTGGTATATAAAGCCGATTGATCTGCTGAGGACCACAACACACCTCCCATTTACCTGAAGCAGAGGCCAAAGTAATGTGTTGGCCTCTTTGGGCCTCAATTACCAGGACCCTCCTTTCCAGGGACATGGGTCTCCACGCACGACAAACACGTGGGTGATTTAGTCCCTAAGAGAAACTAACTGCAACAGAGCGACAGTAGCTACTCAAGGGGAGCCCTCAACCTCTTCAGAGGCAACCACAATGAAGTAGAAAAAGCAGAAGGGGGAGGAGAGAAGAAAAGAAAGAGGAGGACAGATCATTGGGATATCTCGGGATTGTGAAACCCGTGTTTACATAAAGAAAGTAAAGCCCCTGAGGAACTGGTCAACTTCGAACATTTTTGTGATTTAATGATATTTTCGACGACAGACCAATCTGCGAAGTGCGTTTTTAACTTTAAATATACTAAAATGATTGATGACACCAAAATTACACGTAATCGGCTGTTACAGTATGGGGACCATAAACACCATTCTCGATTTTCAACTGCCTGACTTGTATTTTCGCATTTATCAAGGAGAAACTGTGAATACAGCGCATTTTCTCTTGGTTGACTTCCATTTTTAACAAATTGTATCATATAACTGAATGGGCCAAATAATATATATATATATATATATATATAATATGTGTGTGTTGTGTGTACACATAAAATCATCAATATAAATTATTCCATGAATAACACTATAGGATTTCTTATATCTTCAATATTTTAGGAATTATTTAACATTAAAGTCTGCCGTTACATACATTTTATAAAGACTCATTATAATTTCCAAATTTATAATTACTTAACTATTCTAAATCACAATATATTCAAACGTGTGGTAAAAACTTATGTTTATACAATGTTATACTATTCCTGTATATAATTAAATAATTCGTGACGTTTCTGTTAACCTGTGACGTATTCGTTAAAGTATATTTCAAAATAAACAAACATTTTCAGTGAAATTTTTATTCTTAAGCATTTCTAAACAATATGAATTATTAAAAATTAACAAAATATATTTTATGTCTAAAAGAATAGCAGACATCGGAATCTCTTATAAAGCAATTTGATTAAATACACTGAAGTTGATATGTAATTCCACATCGTAAATCCGTACAAATTGAAAACTCTCAAGATTTTTCTTTAACCACAAAGGAAAAAACAACTAAGTATTCCAAATATTTGCTTCTTCAAATAAATTATGACTCTTTTGGGATTCAGTATGGTGAAATTTGTTTTATATTAAAGTATTTGGCCTTCTTTTATCTTTCCAAACATATATTTTGCATGAAAAGGAATCGATTACTTTGTTGTATTTCTATTCCACTCTGCGTCCATATTTTCCAGAGTTTTTGTTTATTTAGAACAACATAACTTCCGTTAGCAGGAGATCCAGCAAAAGTTGAGTACTCACGTCGAATAATGACTAAAATTTAAACTATGATTTTGGAATTTATAAAATTGATATAACAAAGATGGGAATTGATCTATGAAGAAATAAAAATTTTTATCAAAAAAGTGTACGATCTAGTGACGTGGTTTTGAGAAAATTTTTGACTAGACAAGGTAGGCTGCATAAAATAACATTATCTGGTCAAATTAGCTCTCAAAAGCAAAAGGCGACTGTGAAATAATTTGAGACGAATCTCCTATACATAAAATAACTAATGCCACTAAAATACTGACTAACGTTTTCTTTCCAACTGCTCACTGAAGAGCTCATCCCACTGACAAATTGACTTGTTTTTTATGCGTGGACAAAATTTTATATTCAGTATTATTGGTGAAAACGATTATTTGTTTAATTCACTGACCAATTATAAGCAAAACGAAGTGACGTACACCTGATCTCATTTGTAACGAAAGATGGTTAATAAAAAATAATTTTAATGCTTTTTAGATTATGAATTTTTTAAATAAGATTTTGAGAAATTGATTCCGTTTTTCTAAGAAAATTTACATGAATTAAATAAGAAAATTCAAATACTTTAGGTTACTAAATAAAATTTCAAACTCTTAGGTTTAATTATAAGTATCTTAGTTGATTTAAAAAAAAGAAAATGTTTGTAATCGTATATATTATCAATACTTTGTGTACCTTAATATTTAATAAGTATAAAAGAAAAATCAAATGGTACAAAAGTACAGGGTATCACTGAATGGAGATTTTCTATTAGTTTTAGTCTCCTAACATTTTCTACTCTCTACATTTTCTTTCCTTTAAAGAAACTAAACTAAGATAAACTCTTTTAAAGAAGCATATAGTCTCTTAAGTATTATTTAATCTCATTAACAATATTTCATGTCATAATTTGTAATACACTCGATAATACTGCAACTGTATCATCAATATATTTTATTGGCTATTTGTTTCAAAATAAGCTAAAAAAATTCATATAACTTAATTAGAAATAATTAAAATATTTTAAACAAAAAAAGGTATTATTAAATTTCAAAAAGTGGGCTTCAGTTTTTTTACTATACCAATGAATACTTCATTTATACTAGAATTTTAAATATTTTTTTAACGATAAAGAAAGCTTCCTGTCATTGCTCAATAAATACCTGCCAATAACCAAAACTTCACCAATGCATTTTATTCGCGTATATGGCAGTTTATATAATAATATTAATAAAAATGTTTATAAAATCATTAGAAAAAATATTATAAAATTACGATTAGAGATATTTTTCAACGAAGAAATTTTTTTTACCTTAATATCTTTTATTTTTATTTAAAATAAAAATTTCCTTGTCATAAAATGTTATATTTCGACAAGAAAATATCAAATTACCAATAATAAAATGTGTTGATGATTCGATAAAATATTTTTAATTGTGTCATATATATATATATATATATTGTCATCAGCTGCAAAATATGTTGGACAGTTTATAGAATTTTGTTAAAAGTGTTTCAAATATATTAAAGCAAAAAAAAGTAGATTAGTTTCTTAATCTCTTAAAAATATAAGAACAATTCCTTTACGTGAATTGTTAAAAAAGCGAAGTAGACTCAGAGACCAATGTGCTAATAGGGGTGAAAATAATACACAAACTTGGTAATTTTTAAGTACACTAATACAAATAATTAAAGGGACAGTTTATTTGGTAATAAAAGAAAACTAACAACGGAAATAATGCCAAACTTGATCATATTATCATCCGATATATGAACAGTATATGGGAAAACAAAAATGGTCACAATCTGAATCCTATAGAAGGAGGAATTAGTTATTTTTCATTACAGCACCAATCCGACATCATTCCAGTCGGAAAGTAAATAAAAAGAAAAAAAGAAGTAAAGAAGAAAAACCACGTTTAATAAGGTGAATGATCACCTCTTACAGCTACACAACTTCCCATTGACGATTCATAGTGCTAAACGTGGTTATAATGAATCTTTGTGGAAAAGACCCTCATTCTTGCACTGGTCTTCGAGCTGGAATTGAGATTCCAAAGGCGTCGCAGACGTGCTTAATGGGATTAAGGTCAAGGGGCATAGCAGTCCATTCCAGTTGTTGAATATCCTCCGAATGGAAGTATGGTACCCTATAAGGGTTTGTGTTATCGTTCATAAAGACGAAATTTGGCTCAAATGCTCCGTTGAAAATTCTTGCTTGTGGAACAAGGATTTAATCCCTGTACCACTGACCCATTAGAATACCTCTCTCAAACACATGAAAAGCGGCACGCCCTTCTACCATGATGCTCACCAAAGCCAAGGCCACTTCCATAGAGTCGTCCTATTAGACAATGTTAAAGGGGCTGATATCGATTTCTATGTACTTTCTTGATAGGAACACTTCTTGAGTCACTGTTCAGACTGAATCACTATTCATCACTGAAGAAAACCCATTCCTAATTATTCTCGGTTCAAGACAGGTGTTTTTGGCACCATGCTAAACTCTCTTTTTGGGATTCAAAGGGATGCAGACTACAGGACATCTGGCATACAGGATTTATTAAATCTCTGGGTGACAATTATCAGTGAAATGGATACTCCTGCTGCGTTTTACAGGTTGCGATACAGTTATATCGCTGTTGCAGACTCAACACTTTTTGGCTAAGTGTCTCAAATAAAGATCTTCGGCCAGCGTTGTTACCTTTCTACAACCTTGATCAGGTCATCGGACCACTATTCCTGCCTCTAAGAACTGTTTATACAGAATGGATACCACATTTCTTGAAACCAAGATGTCCCTACAACAGCAAGCCTGTGATGGACCCGCATGTAGTCTGCTAACTATCTGCCTACTTGTTTCATCGTCTAGACCAGGGGTGGCCAAACTTTTGGGATCCGTGGTCTGCTCCACATTGAAAAAATCGTAGGCGGTCTACCAATGGCAGAGCTAAATTAACGTAACGTATTGTGTTTACATATTTATTTTCGGTAACAAGAAAAAATGGTAAATTATCTAATTTTTCTAAAAAAGAAGTTAATATTAATGTTTACAAAATAAAATTTTATTGACGAAAATAATCAAAGTATTCATGTATCAAAAATTTACCTCTTCCTATTCACTTCGCTTAGGTGAAATTTGGACAGTATATCTGCGACAAATTTATCATATTGAGGCTGGTACAAACTTATTGCAATGCGTAAACACGAAATTAAATGTTCATCTGTTTCATGCGACCGATGTTTGGTTATGGCTTTCATGGTTGAAAAGCAGATCCCATTTTGTTAAGTTGTTTCTTTTTAATTCTCCACTGTAAAACGACAAATTCATTGTATTACTTTGCACTGTTTGTTTTAGGTTTTAAAGCTAAATTTTTATTTTTAATAATTCATGAATTCTATGTCATAAATTAAATTGTTATTTAGGTTTAGAGTTTATTCTCGGGATAGTCATGCGGACTACCTAAAATGTCTTCGTGGTCGACCAGTCGATCACGGTCGACATCTTGGCCACCCCTGGTCTAGACGATGGCGACTACCCATACTGACGATAAGAAAACAAAAAAATTAAACAAACAAGGATAGGACTATATTACAATAGTTCAATACGTCCTTACGGTACAAATTTCGACGAGCAAATGATTAATCTCTACGCGAATGTGATCACAGGGCCATTGCTTTATGACGTCACAGGCCACTGAGTGGTGAGATGTGTCCATGATGAGCTTAGGAATCATCTGATACAATATTTACATATATGCCTTACTTATTCTATTCTTTTTAAAAAAACACTCTTCCCTTAAATTTTTTATCAGTATATATACTAAGTAATTTTCTATGCAATTTTTTAAACATTAATACAGGAAGCAGTAAATTGCTTAACAAAAATTCAATTTATCTTACGATTTATTCTCTAATTTAGTGTCAAAGAAAATTCATCAAATTTGAATCATGTTTAATACTAAAAGGAATTATCTATAATTAATTTCCTAAAAAGGCATTCTTATCTTAAATAGTTTGCTTAGACTTCAAACAAAAAGTAGAAAGAAAAGAAATTAATTGTATGATTAAAGATGACAACAGCTGTTTTATCATCCTTTTTTTTTTTTCGCTGATAAAACATCGTTAAAAATCACCGACTCATACCAGTTTATCAAAAATGTTCAAAATAAATGAAAAAGATAAAAATCAATCTCGATTAAACAAAAGAATTGAAACAATAAAAAATTTGACAGGAAGGATACGAGCTGTCATGTTACCAGAATTACGCTAATGGAATACACTTCAAATTGATTCTATAACTTTTAATTTTCCAAAATAACTAAAAATTATAAAAAAAACACGGTATATTCATGATGATATTGTTGGAATATTTTAAGGACTTTAAATCAACATAGCCAAACTAAAAAAGATTTTTTAAATAAGATATAAAAATTGTTTCAGTGATTAAAAAAATGACTGTCTAAATTTAGGGATAAAAATGGAAAAGAAAATCAAACAGCATTTTATTTATTTATTTTTTTTAATTCTTCAATTTTTTTGTATTTTATACTGACAAATGTTTATTCGTGCTGTATAATCAAATCTTTTTTTACTATTTTTGCCAATTTTGGTGTAAGAGCTAAGAAAATTTCTGTTGAAAGGAGTTTTTTTTTTTTTTTTTTTTTTTTTTTTTTTTTTTTTACTTTTCTACGTTTACTATATATAATAACAAAGTACATATTTAATTGCATACAATGTAATTTCAAATGTTATGCTACTAGAAATGACACCAGCGCTAACATAGAAAATTTAAAGTAAAAAAAAAAACTAGAATGAAAATCTCATCAAACTAGAAAAAACAGATTATTTCTCATATTTATAAAATAAAATATAATATATATAAGATATAAATAGTTTATATCCTTATGCTTGTTCTATTGATTATTCTATCTTTTTTATGCTTCTTATCAGTTAAACTTCCATCCAGGGTTGAAATGAAAACTGGCTGCACGAAATGGAATAAATTTGGTTGTTGATTTTTAGTTAACTTAATAAGTATTTACATTTAAAAAGTTTGGTTATTATATTTTTAATAAATGTAAACTATAATGAATGTTGATTTGAGCTCTCTTTTGTGTATTCAACTTATGGTGCTATGTGATTAATTCCAGTGATACAACATTTTATTCAGCAACTTTTATTGCTTCAAAAACTGAGCAAGGTTTAAAATAGTCATTGTGAGTAGCGACATGAGTTAGCTTTCTTTCTACAATCTCATATCTTAAAAAAAAAAGAAATTAGTTATTTATGATGTGATATTAGATGATTAGATACATATTATATTAATGATAGATATTAAATGAATTAGATATTAAATTATATACTATTATAATGTCAATGGAAGTAGAAGTTAATATTAAATTAAAAACTTTCATTTTGGGGGTATAAGCTTGTAGTACAGCAATCTATTTGGGGCTGAACTTAATGCAGAACAAAAAGAGGGATAGATAACTGAGAAATGTATTCTTTTTCTCTCATAATCATTTCATTACATTGAAATTTATAATCTTACTATACTGAATTTTTTTTTCCATTCTTCTCTTAAATATTCATATCTTTGGATAGGACCTCACCCTTCAGAGAAATGTCAGGTTCGATTCTAGATATAGTTCCATTTAGTACATTAAATTACAACGTCTATTTAACAGTAAATAGATGTTGTATTTGTTTTTTGCATTAAATCTCAATCAGAATGAATACTTGGTTCTTTGCGACACGTAAATATGACCTAAAAAGTCCTTCAAAATAGTAAAATGTTTTTACATTTCTAAAATTTACATTTGTTATACAATGCACACAGGATTTCATCACTTCAGTGGGATAATAAAGCTGAGTATCAAGCATGCTTGGACTCAGTTTTAACCAAGCATGCTTGATACTCAGTTTTATCTTTTCACAAGTTTTTAGTTTATGTAAGTCATCACTTTAGTGGGAAAATGAAACTGAGTATCAAGCATGTTTGGAAGCTAAGCACTGGGCTGAATACTTAACCGGAGATATACTTCGCACCCCGGAGTCCTCAGTAAAGAAAACAGATATGGGCCCTAGGCCCCCCGATAGGCTGTTGTACCCCATTTAGTTTTTAATTTCTGCAGTGCATCCCAAAATATCAGTCCTTAAATGTCAACTGCTACCTAGATAAAAAAAATTAAATTATTTAATTATCTAAGTGGATTGCTTTGCACCTCTTACTTTGTTTTGAATAATATTGCTATTATTAGCAAGACAGAGTTAAGTGATATTTGGAATATTCAATTCAATGTCCATTTCCCATTATAAATTTAATAAACCCAAGTAATTTACGAGATGCATTTTTAATTTTTATCCCACCATGAAGCAAGATTAAAAAATTAAACTGCATCATGCAACAGAAATCACACTATTGTAGGAATCATTATAAACTTTAAGATTCAGAAATTTGGAATATGAAATAGCATAAAAAAATAACAAATTAAGTGAGATCCGTTTCCCATTGTTTGCTGGAATCGAACTTGAGAATTTCCCCTTTAAAGGACAGTGTGTTATCGATATATTTAAAAAAACACTAATTTACATGCGGACGTAGCATAATAAGTAGTATTGCCCCTGGAAACTGTAGAAACACATTTGAACATGAGACACGTCTTGGCTTCCAGGAAGATATTTTATAGATTATAGATTAAGGCCATATTCACGTGTTTCAAAGGTGGAAACTTCTTAAAATTCCAAAACACCTACTTCGATAGATGTGCATGCCAAAGGCAGAAATAAGCATCTATCTTCAGTTTTTCAACAATGGTTAGAATCGAACCCATGGTCTTCCATTAGAGGAGAAATCCGACCACTAGGTCATAACTAGCCTTAAATTACATATTTTAACGCTGTTGAGTGGGCAATCTTATGACATAATAGTATTTTAGTCCCCACCTCATTATTGCCTAACAGATACGATTTTCATATTCAGTGGCCTATTCACCACCAGAAATATCCCAAGCACTCACTTCGATAGATGTGTATTGTAGAAAGCAGAAGCGTAATATGTATCGTTATATAACATTCTGTGGGTAGGAGACGTGCCCACGGTATTCTGTGATGTACAAAAACCTTCCGCTGGTGTGGTGTGGATGTGGAGAGGAGGGTAAGAGCTCGTGTGCGGCCTCGTCACCTGACCGTTCTCCAAAATTACGAGGTGCTTCGTGAGGGTGGAGTATTCCAAACCAGTTAACCTTAATATACAATTTGGGACTCGACTGCATCACTATGTATGTATATATCTTTGCTATATAACAGTAGCTGAAATTGACCCCGATACCTATCAATCTGAAGACCACAACCCTACCACAAAGCCACAGCGTGGCAAAATTTATGTATTCAAATATACAATTTCATGCATTAATGACTATCATTACTTAATTTATAGAACATTTTTCTAAAAAAAGAATGTCGCTAAAAATAATCGAAGCGAGAATTACTGTGTCTTTAATGCTTGCTTAGTCACTGAAACCACATTTGAATAGTTGAAAGTAACGGAAAAGAATCAAATCTGCGTCCTCTGGAAATGCTGTACTTCATTCACAAATGTGATTTTTCCCATGGATTTCTCAACTCAGACATGGAACTCCAGTTACTTAGAAACTTTGAAACTTTTTCAAATGTTTCTAAGATTACTTTGACAGAAGTTTGAGAGAAGAAAAGGTATCGAAAGCGAATCTAAATATATTTTGTTTGAGTAAAAAGGAAAATATAAATGCATTTAAGGAAATAATTTGTGACATGTGCTGCTCGTGGCGGAGAACTGGGCTCCAAATACTGTTAGTAGTGCAAACAAATGGATAATTTATCGAAAAGTTTGATCAATATTACAGCAAAAATAACATGATTGATATAGTAAAAAATTACAATTGAGGATATTCTGTAATAAGTAACATGAATATGTATATTATATATATTAGGTTGGGGAAAAAGTAATCCATTATTTTTTCGGTAGACGTCTGTAGTGATCGATATCTCGTGAGGTATCTATTAAACAATTTCAGATTTATGCTCGTTGGAAAGGTGACATTTGACACTAAAATATCCTCTTGTGGTTTTTTGTTTGATTTATTCAGTTACGAGTACAAGGTTTTAAAAATAGAAGACAACAAACAGAAAATTCGATACATTTTAGTTTTTCTTTTATAATGAGAAAATGCTAACCAGGTGGCTAAAATTGTGAAAGGTGTTTATCGTCCTATATAAGACTGTAACAACCAGTTACGTACAATTTTTGTTTCGTCGATTCCGTTCGGGTATTTTTGATGTTAGAGATGCACCTCACATGTGGAGACAGCATCGTCGAAAATGTCTATAAAATATCAAAAATGATCGAAGTTAACCGCATGTCAGCAGTCGTAACGCGCAAGACCTCAAAATCTACATGAAAGCTGTTTGAAACCTTTTTACAAAGTGAATCCAAAAGAAGTTACATAAAGTTCACGTAAAAATAATGGATTTCTTTTTCCCCAACCTAATATATTTTTACTGCTATTATATCTATGAAGAATGATAAATTAGAAATAAATGCACTGGTTATCGTAAATTAAGGAAATATCACAAAAATTACGGTAACGCAAAAAGTTGTCTGTCGAATTTAATGAAACGTATATACATTATTTAGGAAGGTACAAAATAGCATAAAAAGAAATCACCGAAAAATTACGATGTAGTAAATATTAGTTTGTGTACACACAATGAACAAATGGGAGCTATAAGTTTGGTATAGGAAAAGCACCTTGAATAGGAGATAGGATCCCCGCGAGAAGTAATACAGCACACGCAGATATATGTGATGTTCTCAATTATGCGGTCTATTAATTGTATAGGAAGTACGAGCCATTGTTCTTCCAAAAAGTTGAAAGTGTGTTTAAGGTCTAGGAGGTGGATTGAGTTCAGTTACACATCGTCTTAGAACGTCCCAAACATACTCGATAGGGTTAAGGTCTGGTGATCGAGCTGGCCACAGCATGTGCTCAGTTGTTTCCTGAACTTTGGTTCTGGAGGTCCATAAAATCCAGTACCGTCTCTACTATTAGTTTCTGATCTTTTTCCAAAAGCACGTTAATCTCATCATTGAATATATGTATGAAATAAAAATAATGTTATATGTTAAAGATGTCATAATCATATGCCCATTGAACATAAGTATAACTGTTAAATCATGAATTTTCGGTCAAAATCATAGATTTAGACATGGACCCTAGGTCTTTTCACCATCACAATCTATCCTCAGTCCAAGCCTCAAAAATCAGCAGCTTTTTCTATGTACAATTATGATCTAGTACTAGAATATTGCTCTCCAGATTTGTTCTTTTGCATGTACTTCCTCCAAGTTAGAAGTTTGAGAATTTTCCAGGTTTTCTGCTTTATCCCACGTGACTCCGGCCTACTATACGTGATAATCCTCTTGAAAAGCAATTACGTGGGGAAAGTTAATAAATACTTGACAGCAGCTTTAGTCTATCAGGTAGTTTACAATTTAGTATCAACACCTTTCCGTTACATACTCACGTAATCACAGGAATCATGCTTTACATTTTTCATGACAATATTCCGTACCGTTCCATCTGGATCACGTAATTTTCACATCGTCCAATGTCAAATTGCGGTGGTATTCATAATACACTGCTCAAAACAATTAAAGGATATTGAGGTTTTAAGTGGATCTTGTGAATGGGAAACTTTTTAGCTGATTGATACGTGGTCGATAGACGTAGTAGGTTATATGAGAATAAATTACACATGTTTGGCAATAAATAATGCATTTTATTGCGCATTTTGGTACAAAAGGAAAAAATCACAATTTGTACATATAAGAAAAAAAGAATAACAAAAGGTGTTTTCTTCAAAGAAAATCATTTTCAGTAGGGGGGTATGGTTTCCACGGACGGCTAGCAACCTTGAACACCTTTGAGGCATGGAGTCAAAGAGACTATTAATCACGAGTTGGAGTATTCTGTCCCACTCTTCCAGAAGAGCTCTTTCCAGTTCTTGGAGAGTTTGTGGGGGTGGTTGGTGGCCAGCAACTCGTCTTCCTAGGGTGTCCGAAACGTGCTCTATTGGATTCTGTCTATTTGATTATGCATGTCTGGAGAACACGCTGACCAATCTATTCGTACGATTCCTTCCTAGAAAAGGAAATCCTCCACCAGGTTAGAACGATGTGGCCTGCAGTTATCGTCCATTAAAAATAAATCATCTCCGATTGCTGCAGCGTAAGGAACTACAATAGGTCTGAGGATCTCATTCCTATATCGGGAACCAGTCAGAGGTCCATCTCGAATGATGTAGAGGTCTGTACGCCCGTCAATGGAGATGCCATCACACACCAACACTCCCCCACCACCAAATCTGACACTTTCGTGCACGAACGCAGGACTATTCCTACTGCCACGGTCCCTCCAGATGAAAATACGCCAATTATCAGGATGAACAGAAAAACGAGACTCGTCAGAAAAAAGAACATTGCTCCATTCCTTTCTCCTCCAGTTCACATGCTCTGTTGCCCACTCCCTGCAGTCACGACGATGCCTTGATGTTAGTTTAACACATACCATCAGTCGGCTAGCATACAGACTTACACCATAGAGCCGGTTTCGAACAGTCTGAATTGAAACCGTGGTGTCAGCAGCCGAGTGAAGGTGTTATGGGAGAAGAGTAACTTTCATATTTCAGTGTCTCCGAGCCGTTAACACTAAATAAAGATCTTCATTGGGCGTTGTTGCCCGTCTACCACCTTGCCTTGGTCTTCGGCCTGCACTTCCAATCTCCAAAAAACGGTTCCAGGTCCTGGAAATCACACTTTTTGACACTCCAATGGCTTGCGCTACCTCGGCTAGAGTTTGGCCCCCTTCTAACCTACCAACAACTTAAAAAGAACAAAATCAACTTGAAAGTCAAATTTCATTCACTGCCGCTTAACGACGTTTTTGACGTTGAACTGAAAATTAGCATACTCCACAGTTTAAAAATCAGAAATTTGTGATTCTCTTCTTCCATTTTCAGCAAAAAGAATTTCGCTTATATCTTTATTTTATGTAGCACATTTTATGCATTGTAAAGCGCCACAAAATGCCCTAGCGGTGATTTTTGGAACTAAACATTTTTTTCATTTAGTTCTTTTTCCCATATTTTGATTAGTCTAAATACCAAGTTTGGTGCCATTTCGGTTATAAGATCGCAATACAGAGTGCTCCAAACACTGTCATTTTACAAAAGATCACCCTGTACATTGAAATGATTATCTTTTTTAAACTACGCCCGCTATCGACTTTTCAGGCTTGAAGGGACTTGCTGTCTAGTACAATATTGAAGTACTTCCAGAAGGTGAGAGGATTCTAAAGTCATCATTAGAACGAATGTCAAAAAGAGAAGGCAACTAAAACAATGCTTTCCAGTCTAGATTAATATTTTAGTCCAGATTGGCCAGATTAATATTATATAGACAGTCTTACAAATTGTCATGTCCAGTAATAATTCTTAAACATGCAACATCCTCTGACTTAGGAAAGAGATAAAGACGAAAGCGCTGCTGTCTATCCAGAAAGTAAGCCCAGGATTTTTCATCAGCCAAGTTCCCAAGAGCATCAGCCAAGTTCTAAGAACAGAAATTGTCTCATATCTGATTTTCATTGCAAGAAGTCTAGAATTTAAGAGGAACTGGATGGGAGGGGGATGTAATGCTGAGGCTTCTCTAGCCAAAAGGTCAGCCCGTTCATACCCGAAAATGTCGCAATGGCCTAGGATTCACTAGAGAACGACCTCTCTTCCAGAACAAAAAAGGGAGTCGATACGTTATATATAATAATTATTGAATATATCTTTTAAAAAATTTATAAAATATGGCATGAAATAACGACGTTAGGTATAATATGTTTCAAAATTGATGCACAAATAATAATGAAGAAATTAAGAAGACAGTCATTCTACTTAAAAACACTGACCTAGTATATAAATTAAAATATTTAATGTGCATATAAAATAACTTAATTACCATTAAGTATTCTACCTCAGATAATGAAGGAAATTAGTGTATTTAAATTGTTCACTTAAAAAGGAATGAGAAAACTAATTTATTTGAAAAGGAGGACATTATTTCAAAAATAAATCTTAAAACAATGAATTCTCAATACTGAAAGTGGTTATGTGATAGAGTCAATTAGAATAAACCGCGGTAGATTGGTTGGTAAGGGAGTCGTTCTAGTTACTGGAAGGCAGGGAGTTCAAATCCTGGCTTAGCCGAAGATCCGTCGTATTTACTTATGGTGACTGGGCAACGTAAAATATGACGGGTCACAATGTCCTCCATGATCCAATTCTAAATTAATACCTCTGGGAGTGGTTGGAGGCAGGCAGGCTATGGGTTTTCTCTGGCTTCAATCTCTAAATTGAAAGACCCAGATGGTGCTGCCATCTATGAGCGAACGTCGTACTTCCACCTTCGAATGAGGGTGCTCTATTCAAGAACGCAAGACACTCTTTTTGACTTCATGCGCCCAGTCCCTGTCAGGTGGGGTTGGTTACGCCAAGTGTCATAAGTAACAATATAACAAAAACAATTAGACATTATTGTTAAATTACTATTGTTTCATCATTATGAACAGACGTGTTAAATCAGGGTTTACTAATATCCATTAAATTGGAGCAAGAATGGAAGAAAAATATATAGACCATCAAAAGTATTAAACTGTTTTTGAAGGAGAGTTCAGATTTTCGATGGTATAATATAGTAATTGACAACATACCAATTGATATAGCGAAAACTTACCAAAGCAGATACAATTTCAGTATGTTATATAGGTCCTCTAGTTTATTGGAAATCAGTTATCATAGCAGAAGAGATTTGGTGATACATACAAGAGAATAAGAGCAACATACAGTCAACCTTACAGTCTTAACTTTAATGATAATCATCAAAAATGACATCTTAAAATAGAATGATGATCATTTTCCTTTTACTAACATCATGAAACCTATTTTCCAAATTGATGAGGTTATAGATTTTCCCATTCAAATTTTTTATTTGCCATCAACTGGTCGTATCTGTGATCCCATTGGATGGCACATTGTACCATTTAAATCATCCAACATAAACTGTCCTGACTGTATCAGTCATACAAAAATTTGGCGATATAATTGACGATAAAATTCAATTTCTGACAATCCTAGTATTTTCAGCTCTTTTACTGACGTATTGTTACTGTTGCCACATTTTGTTACTCACATCTTGGCAAGTATATACACTCAAAAAACCAAGGAGTACCCATTTGTCAACTTTTACCGAAACAAGTCATGTTATCACGCAACAATTTCTTAAGCCAAACAAACAAGAGAAAGTATACTAAATCTGATTGATTCTGGGCAGTTACTGTTAATAAAACAATCTTTCAATAAATTATAATTCAAATCCATGAACTTTAGATCATAATCAAAATACTTTTAAGAATCCAGTTCAGTATCTTTCCCTACTAATCAAAATAAATTGCCTTAAAAGGTAAAATATAACATTCAAAAACCTGTCTATATTGAAAAGAACCACATGCACATTCTATAACTCAAATAGTTTATAAAATTAAGTAATAAAATTTTATAAATTTCTTTTGAGGTATCCCTGCATCTAAGTTCGAAATATACAGCTAATATTCCTGGAGTTCGTTTGGCCATAAGTACACTTCGCTAGATTGACGTTGAAAAAATTCGAGAGGAAAA
>JAPDSC010149660.1:47075-59771 GCA_026290005.1 Latrodectus geometricus
ATCATATTCCTTCTATATATTTCTATATCAGATATATCTGCTACACAAAACTTAATTGATCATAATCATTGGTATCATCATACTCCTTCTAAGTCTTTCTATATCAGTTCCTTTTATATCTTCTATTTCATTCTATATCAGTTTCTTCTATATCATTGGTAGATAAATAATGATATGGATAAAAGGAACATAAGACTGTACCAGCCAAGCATAAAATTGTTCATGAAGTATTAAATAAGGAAAAAAATGGTTCGGTTTCCCCAGAATTTAACAGAGTGCCATAAGGAAGAACATGTTTCAAAATCAAAAAAAGTTGTGTTGAAATTTTGAGAACACGATGGCTTGGTTGGTTAGGGTATTCGTTCTTGTTATCGGAGTTCGAATCCCGATTCAACCAAAGATCCGTCGCGCTCGCTGATGGCGGCTGGGGCACTTTAAATATGTCGTGATCGCAAGTCTTTCATACGAAGTGATACCTCTGTGAATGTTTGGTCAATTAATGAGGAATCATCTTCTTGGTTCCTGCTAAACAATTACGAAGCCTCCCACCTATCATCTTAAACCTAACTGGTAGAGCCCAAATCTGGGTTAGGTATAGAAAGATATACCAACGCCCACACTGGTGTCATTTCATGACGTTCCAATACTTGAAGAGAATAAAGTATGGATCTTTGGAGATGATTCCGCATCCACAACTGTGATAAGACATCATGCCATGACAAAAGTAATTCATGTCATTTTCAAGAGGAACTCTAGTCTGGTCAGTCATTAAATAGGAAAGATATAAGACTACCAAAATAACAGGTGGTATGCTATTAAATGTCTTTCTCTAAAATTTCATATACAAATATAACTTTAAAAACTTAAGTTTATTTCAAAAACCTGAGAGTGAGACCCTCGTACAGATAATAATTAAATTATTTTGTTTAAAATATAGTATGTATTATGTATTTTAATAATTAAATTATTCTATTTAGAAAATTAGATGTTTTTGTTACTTATGACACTTCGTGAAACCATGTCCACCCGTCAGGGACCCACCTGGCAAATGAAGTTAGAAAGAGCATCTTCCGTTTCTAAAATGAAGTACGACTTTAGCTCATAGATGGCAGCACCATCTGGATCTTCCAATTTAGATATAGAAAACCAGAGAAAACTCAAATCCTGACTCTTAAAACCTCCAGAGGTATTTATTTGAAATAGGAACATAGAAGACATTGCGACCACGACATACTTTACGTACCCCAGTCACCATTAGTTAACACGACGGATCTAAATATAAATCGGAATTCGAGCTCACTACCTACCGAAAACGATGCACTAACCAACGAGGCCACCTCGGCCAAAAAAACAGGGGACTAATAGAAATCAAATATACACTATAATACTTCAAAGTAATGGGAAATTGGTTTAGAAACGTTGGATAGGGGTAAATGTTATTCGTCCTTAACTTAAAAAGAAACATCGATGGAACGAGGGTTGAAAAAATATCAGATAATGTACTCAGAAAATAGATTACATTGTAGAATTATACATCCTTGACTAAAAACGAAGCACTCAATGTTATAAAGGACAAATTATTGAAAATTGTACTAGGAAAACAAAATATTAAATGCATTTAAATGCACTTAACAACAAAACATGCTCATAAATATTAAAAATATTAATTTTACTAGAATATTTGTAGACTCTTGATACTAAAAAATATGTATGATAATGCCAAAATTCAATCCTTTTTTAAATTTGATATTATAATCCACTTAATTAAAACATTATTCTTATCAAACCATACGATTATTTTTTTTAAATATATATATATATATATATATATATATATATTAAATTGAAAAAGTAAAAGAAAATCGTTGCACGTAGCCATGTGTCCACACAAAAGTGGTGAGTGCAAGTTTAAATAATTGCAATACAGAAAAAAAAGCAAAACATAGGTATGAAAACTTGAGTTCTTATCGTATTGTAAGAAGAACATGAAGCCGTGGTTCAAGAAAATAAATGTAGATGAATCACAAAAACTAAGCATATTTAGGCATTGTTTGGTTGTCCTTTAAAAAAGTTGAAAATGCAGCACACCTGTCATGCATGGATACTATGGAGTTATGGATTAATTTTTGTAGAATATCATTTCTCCCTTTCATGTCCAAAACGGAAAAGGGAGACCTTTGTCAAAAAGCAATAAAAATTGTCAAAAAATAAAAAAAGATCAAGAGAGCAAAAAAAGATCAAAAAGCAAACAAAGGTCGTTGTTCGAGTGCATTTCAAATAAGTTTGATCTGATTTAGATCAAGACAAAATACTCCTTAAAACAACTTCTTGAAAATCTGTTTCGAAAGAAACATTTTCCCAAAGATTTGTTGTCTGCTATAATTCATATGAATATTGTGAACTGAAAAATAGATATCACTAGTGTTTCCAGATAGTAAAACATGAGGTTTCACTAACTCCTCTACATAAGTTTGAAACGACGAATTGTTACTCTAAATTATATGTAATTCATTATTTCCGTCGATCCTAGTCACATCCCATACTTCAACCCAAATTGTTTTAGAAATAAATGGTAATTTCGAGCGCTTTTTTGTTTCCATTCTATATCAAATTTGATTCACTCCAAACTCAAGCGGAACTTCTCAATAAGCAGCGTTTTTCTCCAATGACGGTTCTCAGTAGTCAACTTTTTTGAGTTCCATGGAATACATACCATCATTTGATAAACATCAAAACTACTCGTATGAAGCCTTTTGCAGATAGTTTGGGTTGAGAATATTTTGATTTTCCATATGAACAGAACACTGACTCTTCAGTCTTGATGAATTCTTAATAATTTGCTGTAGCACAAATAAATGAGTTTGATCTGCTTGACTTCTAACATTTTTTAACTTGATTCCATAGGCTTTATATGATATTTATTGCCATTTCAACAATGTCCATGATAGTTGCCCACGATTTAAGCCTCTCAATTACATGCTAAATCGTGAATTCCAGTGGCTGCCACGTTCAATTCACTTTTTCTGTGATATTTTAAGTGTATTTTTCTCAAAAAAGAAAGTTGATGAATTGAATTTTACCACTAAACTAACCTTCGTAGCCTATAATATATATTACAACCAAGGACTTCAGAGTTCATATCTGCTTTCTTCACCGAGAGCACTAGGGTTGGAAACATATCTCTCGGTAAGGTGGTCAGTTTCATTGTATTGACCCGCTGAAGGGATAAAAGGCTGAATCAACATTGCCGAGTCCAAAAACCAAACTTTGGACTAATGATTTAAAAGCACAATGGGCTACTCGGGATTATTCCCGGGTAGCCCATTGTGCTTTTAAATCCGGGCTTCCACCGTGCTTTTAAAGCACCGGGCTTCAAATTTCACCACTAACGCAGTGAAAAAAAAAACCTCACCAAATCACAATTTCTTTTATAAATCACCTTTCTAATTTTTAATGGCATGGTGGTTAATTTTCGGTTCTAAGCAATTTTTCTAACTTTTAACAATATGGAGATTGATTTATATATTAAGCTTTCTACTACGCTTAATGTGTTGCTTTTATTTGATATCAGCTATTGGTGCAAATATATATTTGCGAAATTTTGTTATATATATGAATTTTATATATATATATATATATTTATATGTAAAAGGCTATTATAAAATTGCTATCTCGACATTTCAGTCGCTAACTAACATACTATTTACAGAAACTGAATGAAATTTTGACATAAGATATTTTGAGGTATGCGCTCAAGAATGATATGGAAAACAGCAGTATCACTCAAACAATTGCGGTTACAGTGAGAATATTTCGAAAATTTCAAATGGCAATACCCAATATTTTTTGCACTGGAGTGCGATCTTCATACTGAAAAACACTAAATAGCTTTGGTATGGCACCTGTCTACAGTAAAGAGAGCTCACTGTCTGGATATGTGAACTCGCTACACTGTTCCCGCATTTCAACTGCAAAATGCTGAATTATCTGAAGTTGTGTGGATACAATATCTTCTACAGTCAAACGTGTCTTAAGTCAACAGTTTGATGACAAAGTTATCTCCCGTCATTTCCCTTTGTGTGGCCACCAAGGTCTCTGATTTGACACAACTAGATATTTGGCTGTGGTGACATTTGAAATCCAAGTGCATAGTTTCGTCCGCAAACTGCGTTTCATTTGAAAGATACCATCAAAACTGAAATTCTAAAGATTCCTATTCCCATGGTTCGTACTGCTGTGCTATCCACCATTTGCTGCATGCAAAGTCTCATCGTATGTGAAGGAGATCATGCGAAGAACAATAAAATCCTTTATTTTATGCTGATTCTCTGTTTTTACTGGTTGTCTTCCCTTTTAACTTATCTACCACCGGTGATTGTAACCTTAGCTGTTATTGCGGTACTGTTATTTTCCATAGCATTCTTGAGCGCCTACCTCTAAATGACAAAATTTCAAAATTTCATTCACTTTCTGTGAATGGTATGATAACTAGAGGCCCATATGTCGTGATAGGTTTTTAAAACCACCCTATATACATATATATACAACATACATACATACATACATACATATATATATATAGAGGATAATGTATCCCTCCTTTTTTAAAAAAAATGTAATTCTGTAAGATAATTAATTCAAAATATAACGAAACATGATGCTGAAAAAGATATCATTTTTATTGCTTAATTTAAATGCTAAGAACAAATTGAAAAACACTTTAATATCAAGTGTAAAATTGATTGTTGGATAGAAAAGTTAGCTAGATTGAAACTAAACAAACACGAAAGAAAAAGCTGGTAAATGTCATAAGTATTATCAAAACCTATCTGCTACTGAAGTTTTTATAATCATTATAAATTTAACATTTTTGTTGTAGAATATATGTAATATTTTGTCTTTTTAAACATGTTTGCATTTACAGTAAAAAAAGCTACAGTTTTTCTGCTCCTTTTGTTAAATTAAGAAATTATTACGGAATTAACTACCTTTGAAAAGAAAAAGCAAATACTTTGTTTTGTTGCTTATGACTCTTGACGAAGCCAAACCCACCCGTCAGGGAACGGGTAAATGAAGTCGAAAAGAATGTCTTCCATTTTTGAACAGAGCACCCCTATACGAAGGTGGAAATACGATTATTGCTCATAGATGGCAGCACCTCTGGGTCTTCCAATTTAGAGATAGCAAGCCAGAGAAGACCCATAGCCTGGCTCCATACACCTCCAGAAGTATTAATTTGGAATGGGAATATGGAAGACATAGCAAGGACGACATATTTTACGTGCTCCAGTCGCCATTAGTGAACACGATGAACCTTCGGATAAGCTGGGATTCGAACTCATTATGATCTGGTAACGATAACGACGCCCTAACCAACTAGGCACCATGACCAGACATAATCTCGCATGTCCAAATTAGTAAAATATCAACGTTTAGGACACGGTTTAAATAAAGGAAACATTTTATTACACTCTGTGAGGGATTTTAAATGTTTGTGATTGCTTTGTGCTTGTGATCATGAAGCAGTCCAAAACATTAGATTTAGATCAAATGTATAAAAAGTTTTAAAGGAAAAAGTTACCATGAAATCTTTGTGTTCAATAAGTTTCAAAATATTTGTCATTAGAACGAAAATACTATCACATTGATTTTTTTTTTTTTTTTGTGAAGCTCACAGTTCTTAACAGGAAATAAGGAACTATTTCCTCTCTTGGATTATTTCCCTTTATGAAACAGTGTGCTATCACTTTGATATACAAAATACATAACCATGGAATGGCGACACATCTTACCTTTATATCCAAAGTTTCATTTATCCATGAAAGCTGGAAGAGTCAAGTTGACATATTTCTTAAGCCTCATTGCCATTGGAATGGATAACTTCAAACATGGCTGCTGGTTGGTTGGGTTTTATGGTGCAAGGTTCAGCCATGGCTGCTATCATCTGCTGCGTGACATTACATAAAATTAGAGCGAAAATCAAAAATCAATTGATGCTTTATTTGGGCTAATGATATTATTCTTCATTTGACAGTTGTGTATGAAGCATTGTCAAGGTTATTTCTCTAACGCGATTCTGGAACATCTTTCTACAGATTTTATCTCTCACTTCGTGACTGATGCTGTGTCGTCTCCGATCCATCCAAGAAGCTCAGAAAGGACACATGTCACAATGAGGTCCAAATTTCTACAGAAAAACTCCGATTTCACAGCCAATCCAGGAATTCTTCCATCGTCATCTTGGGATCCTATGAGAACTTGTTACAACATCGAAGGCAACTATAATTTAGATATATACAGCAATGCATTGAGGGTCAAACTTTCAAAAAAAAAAAAACATTTCAGAAATAGACGTAGACATCAGGGTCCCTCTTTTAGGCAGGGATGGTGCCACCTACACACCACTGGTATCTTGGACAAAAGCCAGGAACAGCTTTAACAATCAAGAGTGATAGAGGCTAATCAATTGCCCTAACCAAACTTGCTAGTGGGCATATCAATAGCCTCTCGTTTCGCGGGGACGAGAAAGTTTTTAACATCTGTACCAAGTGAAAAGGCTTTCCCCAAGCACATTTTGGATTATTTGTGCCTCTCTCAAGAAGACCTCTACGTGGACCCTCTTCTTCTGCTGGGCTTCCACCGAGTCAACGGACTAATAGATCTTATTTGGCTTCATCAGACTCTGGAGGCCTAGTAATAACAACAACAGGCAACTGTATCTATGCCTGTCTATAGATAGATATGTTTATACAAATTCTACATATCTATTAAGTAATATTATTAAGCCACATATCATACTGATTAAATGTTCCTCTTACTTTGGCAAACTTTATAAATAAAAGGAAGGTAATTGGATAAAAAATGTTAAAAGGAATAGTTCTTTTTTTTAATCAGCTTTATTATATCTTAAAATTTTTAAATTAAAAAGCTTTAAATATAAAATGTGCAGACTCAGATATCAATATTCAATCTGTGAAATTGCTTGTCTCATACCTAGTTAAACTAATTTCAGTGTTGTTGTAAAGAAATAACAAACTGGCCTATTGCCAATTATCTGTTGTCATTGAAGGATATTTTGTGGGAAATTTGTAGCATATCATATTCAAAACATTATAATGCTTTTGTCATACAAAAAATCATCATTATCAGAATCTTGGCATTAATATTTTAAATGTTTTCAATATCAAACGGCATCTACTCAAATTATCAATAACTACTTAAAGTTGATCAGCATCCCTTAAAATTGAATACATTCTCAGCATTAAAATAACATAATAACATAATTTCAATGATCCATTAGATTTATAATATTTCGTTGGTTGGTCAACATCAAAAGAATTTTTAAATCAAAGGATTTAGTATTTCTTTAGATCTGTGATATGATATGAGAGAGTATGATGAATAGATCTGATCTGATGATGACCGATTGAGTATATTTGTATAAAACTTGATTTTTGAGTAAGAAAATTTTAATTAAAAATTATTATATGAATGTAACTAATTAGTAAAAATGTTAATTTTTATTAATGATACGAGTTCTTTTGGATAGCTTACTTCAATAGAAAAAAATATAACTTTTCTTGATAAATTTTTCTTAGCATAACACCTGAAGTTCTAATATTAAATTAAATTATTGCCTAAAAGTGTTAATGATTAAAAAAAATCTGTAAGGGGAGCTTTCCGATTTTATCGCGAAGAAAAATTCTCGAAGAAAATCTCTGGTAATTTAGGTTAATTGTGCTCGGAAAATCAATACTGAAAAGAAAATCAATGCTTAAAGATTTCCTTAAAGGACTTCTTTTTCAATTAGGTAATTTTCAAAATCCATTCTGTGTGTATGGCAAATTACTATTCAAAACACATAAAATTAATTAAAATATACCCTTCTAATTAAGTGGACTATCTAAAAAGAAGACAACGACTGGGGAATCTTAATTTGCTTATTTTTTCTCAGTCAATTAAGTTTTCAATGAACTTTTAACAAGATTAGAAATTAAATAAAGTACATTTGTACATGATATTAAGTTAAGTCTTAAATAACAAACAAAAATCTTAAGAGCTGAGATATCATAGTTTGAATTTAATTGGTTAATATGGCCCATTGTATAATGACGCAACATTTAGTGAACCTCTCTCTTAAAAGGAAACCACCAACCTTCTTTCAGAGATAAGAAAACTATCATAATAAATATGAAAAACATTTTATCAAAAACGAATTTAAGAGATTTCTTTTCTGCAACAAAAATATGAAAAGGAATATTAAACGTGTGCAAAATTGATGATATTAAATGTGCCACAGTAATGTGCATTGTTCATAAATCCTCAACGGAAGTATTTCCCTTGACAACTTATGAAATATACCAGGATTGCTTAAGACTTTTACAAGTGTTTTGCCGTCTGTGCCTATTTCTTTACAGGTCCCAAACGAAAATTCCTTTCAAATAATTTTTTAATGTTCAATTATTTTATTATTCACGTTTTTAGTTTTTATAATTCGTGGACTGGTAGCTTTAAAGTGTATCCCAAACAAAGTGTTGGCCAAACTCCATCTTAGAAGTACAAGTTTAGTTATTTCAATTCAAAAATTCAAGCAAGAAAGATAATTTTAACATTCCATTCCTAGATAATCCATTCTCTTTTTTTTTTTTTTCATTTTCCTTGTAACCTGACTATTCAACAACTGAGCGTTAAAAGTTTACAAAAGGGTATACCTTGATATTTTGGCGACAGAATAGCAGCCTAGATAGACTCAAAATGTGGTCACCCTAAAATAGCGTCAGTAAAAGCACTTAAAATACCATGGTTGCTAGAAAAAACATTTGGATCCTTACCGATAGCTGAAATTCCCTTCAACATCAGCAGGACTGGACTAGAAGGGATGACCTCGTGAGCATTTGAGTAATCATTAAGCTCAAAACCATAGCTAAATACAGAGACGTTCCACTTTCAGTAACGTCCATGGAAAGGAGATCGTGGATTTCTTGGTCAAAAGAGGCTGCTTTGTGATTGCGGCTTCACTGATCATGCACTCACAAATCGAGAGATTTACTCTTTAATGAAAATAAAGGACAAGCAGGTCTGGATGCCCCCCCCAACTATCCCAGGATTAGTAGGAAAATTCCGGGGGGGTTGGAATTAGACGGAGACAGAATTGATCCAACGGCTGTGTCCAGATTACTCAGTGGGCATTTGAAATGCATGACCTACGAATCTGACCGAAAGGTTTTCCAAGTGTCACCTATAGCCGGCTTCCACTGAACATATCTTTGATTGTTTGGGGTTAGCTTTGGAAGGTGTCCATGCGAGTTCACTTCTGGTGTTGGAGTTTGCTTGGGTCAATGATCTCATGGATCTGATCTAGCTGCTGCTAGAACCTGAAGGATTGGACACAACAACAACACCAGGCATTATAAATGATAAACCTTGATTAATGTTCAAATAGCATGGACTGCTCTATTCACATCCGCCATGCTATTTGTGCTTGGGGCTTTTTGATACAGAACATGTAAGATTCTATCTTTTACCAGTCATTATAGATGGTAAACCTTAGTCGATGTTTAAATGGCATAGACTGCCCTCGAGTGCATACGTGATATTCTTTGTACCAAGTTTGGCTTCTCAGGATACATATTTCTGATGAATTATATATTTCCAAATTTCTAGAAAAAATTAAATTTCTTGACTCTAAAAAGTACGTGTTTTATAAATATCATTCTAGTATGTATTTTCTTTATAGTTGTAGCAATTTTAATGACCAGTTGTGTAACTCATCATTAGAATTGTCAATCAATTTCCAAAGAACATAGAATTGATTGACCATGATTAATTTCTTCTTAAAAATGCAGAAATATTTTCTTCCACTATATGAAATTATGCATTTATAAAAAGGATCATGGAAGGAATTATTCTATAAATTAATTCCCACAGAATTTGGGATCCAAGTTCACTCTTAAGGGCAACAAAAGAAACTCTATTTTGTGGTAATTCTTTATCTTTGAATAAAGAAAAGACAAGTTAATATGTTTCATATAAAAGATTTCAGATGATATTTTGTAACAGAATAGTTATTTCACAAGAAAGCCATGTGCCTCGTCGTTGAAGTGATATCAAAGTTAAGAACATCTACTTATTATAGGATTGGTAATTTGGCTTGCCCTTTTTGTGACAGTCAAAATGTTATAGTTCAATGTGATCCCAGAAAAAGAAATCGAGTCAATTTAGGTTCGCGTAATGTATCTACACGTATGCATTGTACACGAAATTAATACCTCTGGGGGTGTTAAAAGCCAGTCCTTGGGTCTTCTCTAGCTTCTTATCACTAAATTGGAAGATCAAGGTGGTACTTCCATCTATGAGCCAAAGTCGTACTTTCATCCTCGTAGGGGATGCTGTGTTCAAAAACGAATGACGCTCTTTCTGACTTCATTCGCCCAGTCCCTGAAAGGCGGGTTTGGCTTTGCCAAGTGTTATAAGTAACAACAACAACAATGACCAACGCATACGCGTATGGAGGTGGATGCCGATTTGTTGTAGAATGGCATCCCCCAATTCAAGAAGGTTAACTTTCATGATAATAGTTCTTTCCTTTCTGGGTGAATATATTTTTTGTGACAAAGTGTTGTTAGGACAGAAACTAACGTCGACTGTTTTTCAGATAAATCAGAATGTTATACTATTCTTAATATCTAATTTCATTTATAGTTATACGCATACTTCATCTAAAAAAATAGTTGAATAAAAATTAGAAAAGAATATTTTTTCTGAAACAATATAATTTATACAGTTTTATACTCCATTCTAATATTAAATGCTTAGCAGTTTTTTTCTGGTGACTAAATCAGTCAGCTGTGGATATTAGTTTAATGAGACTAGGATAATCATGAGTCCCTTCTGCACTTTATTATGTAATCATTATTTAACAACATCGACGAGAAGTTATAAAGAAGCTTCTAAAAATCTCCTTTTTACTTTTTTTCCACAGCTGCTTTATAATCCATCTTGCCAATTTCCGAATTTGGCGATTTTTTTGGTGGTTTTCTTTGTTTATCTAGCAACCTGGTCCTTATTACGTCAAAGAGATGGAAAATAATAAAAATTATGTAAAAAAATTCTAATTTTTTAGTAATCACAATATTTACGTCATCGCGAAAAAATTTAGAACATTTTGTTCCATTTTCGTATTTTAATTAATATATTCTGATATATATTTCAAATATTTATCAGAATTTAAATATTTTATAATATTCTAATAAATATGAACAAATATTCTGATAAATAAATATAACAAATATTCTGATAAATAAAACAAATATTCTGATAAATATTTGAAATATATATATTCTGATATATATTTCAAATATTTATCAGAACAAATATTCAAATATTTATCATATATATAAATTTCATTATTTCAAATATTTACGGTTTATATATCAGATTTGAATTTATTATTTAGATGCATAAGCTTTTTTCAGGAATTTATAATGTCACAACCACAAAATTTTTGTGGCATTTTATTTCAACTAAGTCATGTTGCCAACATACCTTCGTTGCCAAAAAATTTCAGGAATTGGTATGATGGATTCATCTGCTCTCTTTTTTTATTTAATGATTTTTATTAAATTAAATGGTACGAGTAGAACTAAAACACATACTTTGTTTCCACAATAAAATACATATTTTAGTTCTCATAATCAACTTCTTTAAAATATAACCTTAAAAAAAATTAAAAATAATCTACTATGTATATGTCACTACTTCCATTAAAATGTAAAATTTAATAAATTAGAGTATTCTATCTTCTAGATTTTTATGATTTAAGTATATAAAATTTTATAGATTCAAATAATTGTTCTTTTTATTCATCACCTCCAGTTCGTGATTTGAACTTTAGTTTTTCCGGCAAACGATATTTGTGTTCCATTTAACAAAAAGCTCGTCTTCCTTTTGCTGAGAAATAGAAACTCTCTAAAGACACTATATCAAGCTTGTTACTGCGTGTCTAAGGTATAAAGGATTGGAAGGGCTCTATAGAAGCTCTTCTCAGAACAAACGACTCCTTCCTTGTTACAAGATCATTCGCCACATGAACGATGACAGTAATGATGGCCCACGTGAATCGATATCGAAATCGAAGAATCCGTCGCCTCAAAGACTGGCTGCCATTGATGTTTGATAAGTCAATCCATCTTCTAATAGAAACGGAATTAGAAAAAATCTGGTTTTGGTATCTGTAATCATCGATTTTTGAAGGATCATTTGTATATCTTGTCAGAAGAAATATTCTTTGTCTCTTCCAAATTGATCGATTTATTTATCTCTAAATTTATTTAAAGGAAAAAATTTCTTTATTGATTAATTTGAATAACAATTGCTCTTATTTTAAAATTATATAAATTAATTAATTTTTCTAAAGCATAATAAAGTATATATTAAACAGTACCACTCATTACATTTAATAAAATATGACTTCAAAATGATTTTACACATATCATATTTAAGTCATATTTTATTGATAGACTTAATATGACATTAAATATGTCATATTAAGCCCATCAATAAAATACAGTCATTAAATCTATCAATAAAATAACCCCCGCACGTAAAAAGCTTTTAAATGCAGTCAATTGCCTATGATTTTCAACTACGATCAAGTGACTAGGACGATATTTAATCTGGCACCCTCCCGCCTCCCCC
>JAPDSC010149660.1:59871-95826 GCA_026290005.1 Latrodectus geometricus
TATGATTTTCAACTAAGATCAAGTGACTAGGATGATATTTAATCTGGCACCCTCCCGCCTCCCCCCGCATGTAAAAAGATTTTAAATGCAGTCAATTGTCTATGATTTTCAACTAAGATCAAGTGACTAGGACGATATTTAATCTGGCACCCTCCCGCCTCCCCCCGCATGTAAAAAGCTTTTAAATGCAGTCAATTGCCTATGATTTTCAGCTAAAATTAAGTGACTAGGAAGATATAGAGGAAAGGCTAGGTTACAATGGAGGAAATTTGCAACCACGACCTACTTTACGAGTTCCAGTGTTATTTGTGAATATAGGGGATTGTTAGCTGAAGGACAAGTATAAAACTTATCCACTTTCGCTCACGAGTACGATACCTTTCTCAACCCGTCCACTAAAATATTTGGTTTTAAGTTAATGTTGAGCGTTTTCGGATACCAAGGTCTTCTAACCAAAGTCAATACACTTAGCCCATTACCTTGCATTTTTGAAGTTCGGCCTGGTGGCTAGGTCGACATTTAACCTATCCTCCCCTCTCCACTATGCTACATTAGTTGAGGTTTACTAAATCCTACGAAAATTTTATCTTTACGTTGGCCTCCTCAGCTGGATAATCTATGGCTTGTTAAGATTAGAACTCACTACTGCCTGTTGTGACTTATTCGCGAAAGATTTGACTTGTTTCAGATTAGCCACAGAATATATAATTGGATATTAAGTCACCCTGAGAAAAGCTGATTTATTCCAAAATGTGATCTGACAAAGCTGGATGGTCACGGTGTTTTTTACAAGTGGAGTTGATTTTACTACTACTATCAAAGGGAAGAGCTGTTCTGGCTAAACTAACAAGTGGGCACTTATTAGTCTAGCTAGAGCAATCTGAGAGCGATAGTCACGTTTGATTTCCAGAAAAGTGCCAACGATTGTTCCAGTGGTGCATAGGGGGAATAAGCAATATTAAATTGAGTTCAGATCTTTCATTTAAGTATAGTTCTTCAGAAGTATTCTTAGATGACGACTACCATTTGTTGATAAGAATGACACCTTTCCACACCAACTACCAAACCATCTTTTTACAACTTTACCAAACCATCTTTTTACTGAACCAACAAAAATCTCTAGCCATAATTATACGAATACAAAGTAAATAAAAAAAGTTCTTGCCGTTTTTAACAATCCGAAAGAACATGACTTACAGAAAATGTAACCTATTATTAGTGTTCAAAGTAGTCACCATCATCATTCAGCACTCCTTACTAACGTATTTATTATTTTTTACAATAACTGTGTTATGTAAAAAAAAAAAAAAAAGCTCAATTATAAAACACATAATTGTTGTGAAGATTTTAATTTTTAAATTTTCCCTTTATTTAAAAAAAAAGATTTATAATTTTACGCATTTTGGAATAACTTACTATTATCTCAACTCAAATTATCATTTTCATAAACTCACTACAACAAAAGAAGGTTACAAAAGAATGTCTGGACAATTGACTATAAAACTATTAGGTTCCACCATTTGGGACAATAGTCAGAAATAATTGCATCTTATATAATGAGGCACATAGTTATGTCATAATAACCCAAATAGTATGGGCTTCACTGGGTGTATCATTTCATATGGAAGACAATACTACCAAGATCTATTTCACGTGTTCAAGCCACTTTTAATAAACGCTACAAATCTTCTGATTAGTGGATATATATAGAAATTATTACCTTACGGTTGCTAGAACGAAGGAATTCGCAAGGAAATTTCACATGGAAGACAATGCCACCAAGACCTATTTAACGCGTTCAAGCCACTATTGGTACACGCAAAAAATCTTCTGCTTGGTGGATGTAGAACTCTTTACCTTAGGGTTGTCAGAACGAAGGAATTCCCAAGGAAATTTCACATGGGAGACATTGTCATCAAGACCTTCTTTACGTGTTCAAGCCACTATTAGTAAACGCAACGAATCTTTTGCTTGGTAGATGTAGAACTCATTACCATACGGGTGTTAGAACAAGGGATTTCCCAAACAACCATTGAGGCTTCTTATTGCGATATGTAGAGATGAGACATTTTTATTACACATTAAGTGGTAATTATGACTTCTTGCCAGTATCTTCAACAATCTGAAAAAGTTATATTCCAACAATTGCAAAAATTATTACTTCCATTAAAATTGTTAAAGGGTATAGATAGAGAGAGAAGGAGTAATGGGTATAAAGTGATTCTCAACCGCTGTGCCAAGGCACTTTTGTGTGCCACCTATTCTAAAAATGTCCAAAATTTTAAAAACGTATAAAATTATGTTTTTTATTACGAAACTTTAACAATTATGTTATTTATAAAAGTTTGTTAAAATCAAAAAAAAGTATAATAAAGAAAAAAAAGAAAACTTGTTTTTACAGTTAAGTATCATATTTTTACAGTTAAAAACTTTTTATCTTTGATATCTGTGTCCTTTCATAAAATGAAAAATATTTGCCCCACGTGAAGAAATTTCAAGAGTTCCCAGTATCTACTTTCTATATCGTATTTGTGAATTCGCATTTTCAGTATTAACCAACATAAAAAAAGAAAAAGATCGAGAATTTTCGTTGTAGAAGACGATATGAGAATAGCACTGTTATTTTTACGACCCAATATAAGTGAAATTATCAATAAATATCAAGCTTACATTTCTCATTAAAAGTATCCTTATTATTACATTGAATCTCTTAATAAATGTACTGTTGTTTTTGTAATATATATTACATTATTTTATTTTTTACATTCAAAATTACTATCATAAACTATTTTAACAATGCATTTTAGGTAACTGGAGCCCTGGGTAGTATTAGTGAGAGGTAAGTTAAATTGTTCCATGGGAGGTATCAAGGTCAAGACTGCTTGCTTATGCAGGGTGGTTCTAAATTGTTTTTACAAATTAAGAGGGTTGATAGAATTCGTCCATTCAAGCAATAATTACATAGGAACATAGGGTATTCCATTCGGAGATGAAGAAAAGAGGGAAATAGAAACGCATCAAGAATCTACCATCAATTTACCGTATGCAAATTTTCACAGAGTAGAAGCAGCATTTTGTTGTAATTGGTTTCCGGCGAAAGCCTATCAGAGTAGACTTTGTCCTTTAAAAATGGTACATCATCATCGTTTCAATTATTATTTAGATAACATCGTCTGAAAATTCTCTTGAATGCTACGATGGATTAGACTTAGCGAATCTGTGGCTTGGCCTCCTAGCTCACCTGACTTCAACTCATTGGTCTTTTCCTTCTGGAGGTACATGAAATCTTTAGTGTATGAGTCGCCTGTGGATTCAGCTGAAGATCTCGTGGCTAGAATCGTTGCTGCCGCGGGAAAAATTAACACACATAATAAATCTTCGAGAGGGTGCGCCAATCGTACCTCCACTAGTGTCAACTGTGCAACGACACGTGTAGTTGGCATTTTGGACATTTGCTGTCAGGTTTTCACTTAACAATAAATATAATTGTCTAACTTTTGGTGTTATTCAATCGCTTACCCAACATTGTTATATGTTCAGGTGAGAATTCCTCTTTTCTGCCTTTCAGAGTGAAAATGCGACCCTATGTTCCTAAGTAATTATTGCTTGTCTGGATGAGTACTATCGCCCCTCTTAGTTTTTAAAAAGAATTTTTGTCTTAATTGTAAAAACAAAGTATCACTCTGAATATGTGTACTGATGACTCTGCCAAAGCTTCACCTGGTGTTGCTCATTTGACATCTTTTTTGTGGGTGTGCCCCCAAATTTTGAAGTTATTAAAAAGTGTGCCGCGACAAATAAAAAGTTGAGAATCACTGGTAAAGATAAAAGAAATTCCGAGAAATCTCTAATTTGAAAAGATTATTATTATAATTATATATGTATTATAAAATATGTTTCCCCCTCTAAGTCCTGTCTAGCAGCCTCATCGTGGAGAGGGGGTGTCCCTGAATGGAATGGATGATGTACGTCCGCAATTTTCTCCTGGCAGGGTCACCCAAGGCGTGAAGGCCATTCCATTATTTCCAGCTAATGCTAGGCAGGTGACTGGAGCAATATCGGACTTCTACCTTTCTCAGGGTAGTAATACCAACAGAAGTCATCCCCTTTTCTTTACGTTCTACCTACTGCGCAACCCTGGTGCGGTCCTTGAGGGTTGAGGACGGAGACAGTCATGGACCTGATCTGATCCAGATGAGGAGGATAGAAAGAAAATATGTCTAATACAGAATGACATAATATTAGTAATCTTTATGTAAAAAGATATTGCCTTTTCCAGATTTAATTTATTTTTCTTTATTAAATCGGTTTAGCATATGAGTTTTTGGCAGATATTGACTAACGCATGAAAATTTTGGCACTACAATTCACAGACCCCAAACTATACCTTTAATTTCAGAGTAGCTCTACCAATAACTCACATTCAGCTAACCACATCGTCATCAAGGCACAGTACTCAGATCTTAAAATATATATTTTAACAAACCGGAATACATAAGCCTGATTTTCACAATGCTTTCCTTCCTTTAGATGTATGAGAATCTTTCTTTTAATGCCTATGGACATGTACGTTTTTGCTTTATAGTTTATTGATTATAATTCTTTTTTTGAATTATTGTAGTTAGCTATGCATTTCATGTTGATCATTTCTTTTGTTAAATTTTCTGTTTCACCATCCAGTACACAGGGAAGCTAAACTTTCTAATAACAATTGTTAAAAACTTTCAAACCGTATCATACACTTTTCCCTTTATCACAGATTTGGTACTTTATTAACCTTTATTTGAACTGTATAACTCTACCTAAAAAAAGTTTAATTATAACTATCTTCTATTTGTATTAACGTTACAGAAGTGCTAATAATAATTAAAAAAAAAATAATGTATAATTTTTCTTGAATATAATTTTTCACACATTTACCCTTTAAAAAAATTTTTTTTAATGTTACAAAATAAAAAGTTTTTTTTTTTTTTTTTTTTTTTTCATTTGGGCAGTTTTTTACATACGTTAAACTTTTTATTTGCTTCTTGAAAATGCATTTTAAATTAACCATTACTTTGAATAACAAGAAATTAATTATAGAATATCTACTCAATATATTATTTCTATATTAATATAATTCTGTATTTTATCATTTATTTAATAATACTATATGTGATTCTGTACTAATGCAATGCAAGAAAAAATTTTAATTATCAAAAATATATCACTGATTATCATTTTTAAAAATAATTTCTAATCTATAAGTTAACTTGTAGATTAGGAATTATTTTTTCTATTAGAACTCGAATAAAAATCATATCTTCAAAAATTTGAATAAAATATAGTTGACTACGAATTACACAATTTAATATTTACAACATACTTTTCAGCAACACACTTTAGAAACTATATCGATAAGAATTCTTTATTTCATTAATCTAAAACTAATAGCATAAAATTACTGTCTTATTTGTTGCCAGATTAAGCATATTCAGAAGACATCCATAAACATGAAAATTTCCAACAGTAAGATAAAAATTATAAATTGTAGAATGAAAAGGAGGGATTTTTATATTTGTGTGGTTATGTTTCAAAAAATGTTTTGAAAACTAATTTAAGAAGTTGTGGTTGTGTAAATGCAACTTTAAATATAGAAATTTTTACACAGGAGATCTTATTTCTGGAGTAAAGATTCTTTAAAAACTTTTTAAGTAGGGTGACATTACAAGCAATGATGTTGCAAGATCTGATGGTGATAACCAATTTTAAAATGTTTGCATGCAAGTAGTTTTTTGTTCCCAAAACTTAGAAAAGGAAAATTATGGCCAATATTATGTACAATATGAATATGTCAATAACTTTGAAATATGGGAGAAAAAAATACAATTGTGATTGCTATTCAAGGAGACATGACAACCCAAAATAGAAAATTAAAACAAGCAAGACCAACAGAAAAATGATATTCTGTTAATTGTTATATATTATTTCATGTTCCTTTTTACTCTTTTTCACAGTTGAATATGTATTGTAAATATTATAAGCTGCTGGTTATCAAAATTAACACAATGATAATTATGTAAAAGTTACCCACCAGATTATTGAATGTTTTATAACAATGTACATTAAAAATTTATCATTTTTGATACTTCTCTAAAGAATAATAAATAATTATATTGATTTAAGTCATTCCTTCCACAAAAAATTTCACTCTTATCTATCAAAACCACAAACAATAAATTTTAAAAAAATTATTCACAACACAAAAACTTCTTCAAACAAATTATTGCACTTATTTAAAAATGATGACAATGAAACAATTTTATACAATATTTGTGGAAAAAATTTCTGATTACCAATCACATACTTCCTAAAACTCAAACCTATTATAATTGAATATAAGTCAACAACTGCACTAATTACACATACTTCAAAATGACTCAATCCAAAGCCAACATATTAAATCCTTTGAGGCAATGTGGTTCTATATTTGTCAAGAAAAATTCCACATACCAATTATATATCCATAAAACTAGAACCAATTAAAATTCATTGCATGTAAACAATTTAGAATACAAACTTACAGCTTTATAGTAATTCAATCCAAAACAATATTTGACACACTAAGACATTCTCTGGCAATGTTGTATCATATTTGTCCAGAAATACTACATACCAATCATATTTCCATAAAACTAGAATGAATTTTAATTCAGTATACATAAACAACTATACTGTACATTCTTTAAAATACTCAATCTTAAATAATATATGACACACTAAGCCACTTAAAAAATAAAGTGGTATTATATGTACAGAAAAGTTCCATAAAGTTCATAAAACTAAAACCAATTATAATTTTAAAAATTTGACAATTATACTACAAAGTAACTCAATCAAAACCAAAAGACACCATAAATCTTTGGAAACAGTGTTCTACTCTATCCGAAAATTCCACACTAATCATGTTTTAATAAAACAGATTATAATTCAATAAGTAAATAGCGATAATGTATTACATGTTTTAAAGCGATTCAATCCAAAGCTACTCATGACACATTTAGGTATCTGAGACAATGATAAACTATACTTGTCTGGAAACCAAACACTTCCTTAAACTAGAAGCAATTATAGCTCAATAAAGTTGGCAATTATATGGTATATGCTTTAAAATAATTTAATCAAATGACATACACAACATTCTAAGGCAGTGATTCACAGCCACTATGCATAGGACATCTGTGCACCCCCAATTCTTAAAGTGTGCTTTAAAATTTTTAGAAATGTATATAGTAAAAATTGTAATTTTTTAAGAGTAGTTTGTTTAAATCAAGAAAAGAACACTGTAAAAGAAAAATTATTTCTACAGTTAAAAAACAATATTTTTTAGTTAAAAATGTTTTTATCTTTGATAACTGAGGTCTTTCATGAAATGAAATATTTGCCCCATGTGAAAAATTTTCAAGTGTTATGAGTTATTTATCTACAAGTTACATTTTTCTACACCTTATTTATGTGAAATCAGATTTTCTGTATTAACTAACATAAAAACGAAAAAATATCGAGAATGTTAAAGATGATATGAGAGTAGCACTATCAATTTTACAACTAAATATAAATGAAATTATTAAAAAACTCTAATTTATCATTAAAAGTATCATTACTATTACACTATAGGTAATCCCTTAATAAACATAACGTTGTTTCTTTAATATTATCTATTTTACATTCAAAATTATTATAAACTAATTTACACAGTGCATTATAGGTAAGTAAGCAACTTCTAAACATATTTTTTTGTGTGCCACCAAATTTTGAAATTGTTAAAAGTGTGCCATGACAAAAAACAAATTGAGAATAATTTTTTATGTTGTACTGTTTCCCTAGCTCTTTTTCTAGGGGAAATGTCATTTGATTGGTTGGTGATTTTGAGACTTGAAGCTGCAATGATAATTATCATCTCTGATGATCCCAGGATTAATACCTTATACTTAAAATCTATCAAAGGATAATAAATATTATGAAACAGCCACAATGTATACAAAACATAAATTTCACTACTGTTACAGTTTACTTTAAACTCTATATGGTATTAGCAGTACATCCAGATAAGAAACTTACAACTAGAATAGCTCCTTCAAAATATGAATTAACTCAAACTTGACATCTTTTTATCATTGCTAATTCAGTGTTGTATGATAGATTTATTATATCAGTAGCTCTTATATTTGATACAAAAATGTTATTAAAATTCAGTGTCAAAACAATTCACAACAAAAATTATAAGTATATATAACTTTTATAATTTAAGTATAATAATTATTATTATATATAACAACAATAATTATACATCATAACCTTAGTAAATTCAAATCAATAAAATATAAAGAATTAATGTTTGAATATAAGAAATAAGTTTCGTTGTGAAAATATTTAGAAAATCATGAAAAATAAATACATTTAATTTTCACTATCTTGTAAATATTTCTAATGTTGCTTTAGTTGCCTTTACCTTAAGTTCAATAATTACAAAAGGTTAAGAATACTATAAAAATATTCAAATTAAATCTACAATCAATAACTCCTCATTCTAAATCTATTTTATACCATGAAGAAATTGTGAAGACAACCTATATAATTAAGATAATTTAAATATCCTCTCACTTATTGCAAAGTTTATAAAATTTAGAATTTAAAAAAAAATGTGCCAGAAATTAATTTTTTTTAAATTAATAATTTATTTTTTGAAGTAAAATATATATATGAGATTAATATAATTAATTAAATGCTTTAACTGATAAGAAATGACTGATAAAGCTTCTAATTTATTAAAAGTTTAAAAATTCTAAACACATATTTACGACCTGAATATATAAATACATATATTTTTTTAATTTGCATCTTAAATAAAACTTTTATCATGATTAAAATTGCTTATATTTTACAATAGAAATAATTAACCACATTAATGGAAATAAGATTTTTGTGGATAAAAATTATCTTCCAATATTTATGGTGAAATCAGACTGAAAGCATGAGCCTTCATGGTAGAAAGGGCATTCAAAGAAACTGATAGGGTTAAGATCACCATATCCCAATAAGTTTGAAAGTAGATGTTAATTATTTATACTTGTATACAGTATAAAATATTGATGCTTTTAAAATACATGAATATTGGTTATAACAAAAGTAAAAATATTGAATGATCAAAATTCAAAATTGCGATAGTTCAACATAACAATTTCTTAACAATCGACAAAAATTTTAAATCTGACATGTTGTGTCGGAGAGAAAAAATAAGAAGATAAATATTTTTAACGATAGTCAATTTGCTATAACACTTAGCTATCTTGATACCTATTATATTAAATCTGCAATTAAATTTTCTTTTATTGTTTATTTTTTCAGAGTTATTTTAAATTAATTCAAGGTTTGAACTAGAAAGGAAGATAAATATGACAATGATTTCTGAACATTAATTTAAATTTCCCTTTAGTTGCACATTATACAGGGGTCAAGCAAGGACTTAAAGCAATTATGTACATCATATCATTTAATCTGGAATTCTAAATGACTTCAACGATTAGAGAACTTCTATATTAAAAATTGCCCTGTGTTGTGTGGTTGGAAGAAAATAACTGGTCTTGACCACCTATAATTTTATCTAATTTCAATTACTTTTATATCAAGAATATATTAAACTTTTGAATCATTACATTTTAAATGTACATTTTTTACATGGATAAGTTTGGTCAAAAAACTAATACACAAAAATTTGAAGTGAAAATATCAATTTTGTGATTAGTTTATTTAATGATGAAAAAGATAGAAAGCTTTTTTTATAAAATGTTATGAAAAATATAAATAAACCATGAAGAATTAAAGAACATAAATTAATGAGTTTTTTCCCATCTAATATTTTTAAAAATGCTAAAAAAATTTTTGTATTTCCCAAACATTACAACTGATACACAGAGCACTTTGAAGAGTAGAATCAGAGCCACACAAATAGGAATCTTTGAAGAAAATGTCACTTGACATTTTCTTCAAAGATTTTTTAACATTTAATAGTAATTTCTTAAACAGTATTACAAATACTTTTTCTGAACAACATTATTTGTGTAAATATGGAAAAACTTAACCAACATGTTTCAATATACCAATGAAATTTGCTAGCTGTGAAAACTGATACACAGACCAACTGCTTCATACTAATTTCTGAATTTGTAACTGGACTTCAGGTTTTCTCAAAATGATATCTAACATAAAAATATTAAGATGTTTCTCTAGTAAACTGTTTAATAAATTGACAATTAACAATTCGACCATTTTATTTATAAAAAATTCACGATGAATGAAGAATATTACTAACAATAATATATTAAATAATTACAAGTTTAAAAAAAATAACGTTAATGTTACAAATGTAGAACGGCAAATAATGGTGAAGTTGTAGGATAATAAATTTCTTGGCAAAAAAAAAATTAACTTTAATTTTATTAAATGAATTTAAATATAAACAAAATTTGATAAATAAATTCTGCTCTACTTTTCCTACCAAAAATTTTTTTAAAATACTGAAATAAAATGTGCTTGTTTGATTACTTTAAAATTCAATATTCAACTCTGAAATTGAACATTTAAAATAATTTAGACAACTGAAGTTTAATTTAATTACTGATGAGACTTTACATTTAAGTATTTACAATTAAACATTGATTTTAGAAATTGAGAACTGCAATAATACATAGAATGTGAAAATTTCATTAAAAAATAATTTATCAAGTATTTAGCAATTTTATCTGAAAACTAATCATTCATGCTTAGTCAACATTTGTAATTAATGTATAAACTCAATTTAATATTCACAAACTTTTCCCCTGAATCTCTCACCTTAATTTCAATACAAACAAACCATATGTAAGGTAACATCACATACCACTGCATAAATTCTTATCAGAAATTATATAATTTAAGAACAATTAGTCCCATAAAGTAGTTTTCATCACAAAAAATATTTTAATTCACTTTATTTTACTTGTATGCTATAATTTACTGTGTCACTATTTAAATTAGTCTAAAAATAAAAATTAGTCAGAATACCTTAAACTCAATTGCTCTAATTTTACTTAAATGTACTTATAGCTTAGTCGAAAAAAAAATTTAGTTTTATAATGGCTTGTAAGCTGAAAAAATGTCAAAAATATTTAGAGTTGATAGCAAAATAAAAATATATTTAGTATTTAAGAAAGCTATATGTACAAAAATTTTACTCCAGTTTAATAATTCATAATAGTGGAAAGTACACATCACATTAGGAAATTTTGGAATATGTGTTCTTAAAATAAATGTTTTAATTTAGCTATGTTATCGAAAACAACTGTCAAAATATTAATATGGGAAAGATTGCTTTATACAATCTATATTTCAAATCGCAAACATTTCAGATCTTAAGAATAAATTTGTAGACAAGATAAGAAATTAATATCTTCCAATCGAATGCTTTATGATATAAAAAATAACAGAATTCTAAAAAAATATGTAAGAAAGTACATATATAGTTAAATATTATATAAGTTTTAAAATTAATAAATAAAAGTATAAATTAATCAGAGAAAGTATTCTTATAAACCATCTGATTATATTTTCTTTAATTCTCCATCTTTAATATTAATGAACCAAATAACTGATTCTTTTAAATATAAATCCATATTTCATTAAATTTATTAATCATTGTGTTTTGTTATAAATAACATTAGATGTAATAACTTAATATAATTAGTATTTCAACTTAATTGAATCAACATACAATAAACATTAATAATTTTTTGTTCTCAAGAACAGTTAGAGATAATAAAAAGCAAGATTTATCCTTACATGAAAATTAGACAACAATGAAGCTGACAAAATAATTTAAACATGTTAAATTAGTAATCCTTAATTACGTTAAATACAATAAAAAACGACACTAGTAATAACATCTTGTAAAAATATTTAATGAAATCTTAATTAAAATACAATTTTACTGAAATGCTCAGAAGCTAATGATATTAAACATAAATATGCGAATAGTAACAATTTCTTTAGATAAATATCGTTAGAGTATATAATTAGCAAAATGTATTTTAATTTTGATAAGTTTGCAGAAATGAGAGTCATTTAAATTAATTTATACTTTTTCTTCTTCTAGGCCATGTTTAAAGAAAATCATGATGGGAGTTTCATCACCACCTGGATTCTCGCGGTATTCTAGCAAAGCGATGAGGCCATCAGGATTAGAACTCTCACCCATAAAAAACTGCAGATCCCCAATTTTAGGTATAATTTTTTTCACTGCCGTAGTAAATTTGGTCTTGGCATCAGCAATTTCACTCTCGCTCATACCTATTTCCTTCCACTTGTCTTGGAGGGTCTTGGTGTACAGCTTTAGATAGGACTTAAAGTCGTTTTTGGAAAATCCTGTCTCCACAAGACGTTGATTTAAAACTAAATCTAAGCCCGATTCTACAATATCTTCAGTACCCTCATCTCCTTCTTCCTGGGATGGATTCGCACCTTCCAACTGGATATCTCCATGTCTTCGTTGAACATGACGACACTCCACTTCGTATATGCAATCCTCAATTAATTTATATTTTGAGGAATCAGTGAACATTTCATCACCAGTAATAAGATCCTTAAATATAATCATTTTAGTGATTAAGAGTTGAAATTTTCAACAAAGAATTCAATTTCAGAAAGTTCAACGAGGAGCTGACCCAAAGCACAACGAGGCCTAATCGCGTACACGCTGCAAAAGATTGATAGATTGATTTCACAACGCCGCGTAAGACAGACTTATGATATGCTTATTTTGCTTGTGTCTCTAGTGATATTAATACTCATTTAAAACATTTCTAACTTCACTAAAACTAAATTTATTAAATTTGCTCAATTTTATTAGTTTTAACTGTTTTCACTAAAAATTTAAAACATTTTATTACATATGATTTAGAAAATTTATAAAATTGTAATTATTAAAAAAGTTTGTTTTTATAGCAGGTATTTTGAATGTAACTGGAATCGTGAAAAAGTTTAAAAATAACCGGTATCCTTAATTTTATTTTATACTTCTTAAATGCAAGTAATAATTATAATGTATTCTGTTAGCAATATAACAGATATTTTTAACTAAAATGTATGTATGTAATTAAATATGATATGGGATGTTAAATAATATGATTCTTCTTTCCTACCATATAAGATTTTAAATCCCTAATTACTGAAGGTCCTAAATTAATTGTGAAAAATAAGAAATATGTATAAATTATTATACTTTTTAAAACAAGTTATTTCGGATAAATGTCTTCTACACGTATTTTCAGCAGAAAATCCATAGTTTGAAAGAAAGAAATTTATAGGTAAATGTATGATGAAGGAAATCCACACAATATCAGTATGAAATAAATAATAAAGTACATTATTATTTGTTTCACAATGATTTCCGTATAAGAAGATATATTTATATCTGTAACCTTTATTAGTATCCAACTGTTGAAAGACTCTCATTTGTAAATTTGCACATACATTATGAAAAATCTGGACTTTAAGCCTCGGATTATCCATGAAATAAAGCATAGTGGTAAAAGTTGGAGCTTTTCGAAAGAGTTGTCTATTTGAATTCTTGAATAATCAAGTCATCATTTTCCAAAAAACTGATTTAAATGTTTAAATAAAGAAGAGGAAAATGATGAAAATGCTCTTTAGGTCCCCTACTTGGCGAGTTTTCAAAATCACACATGCCATAGCGAAAATTCTACCACTATTTCAAAGTGAAACTTAATTAGCGACCAATGAAAAAGCTAAAACAAAAGAGTAATTAATGAGCATGTGCGAAAAAGCGCATCAAATTCGTGAGTTGGTGAAGTAGGGGACCTAAAACGCAGATTAACCGAGGAAAATTGCTCTCTTTCTCATTTTCTCTTCCTTTACATTTTTCATTCACTCATTTATTTATGTTGATTTTCCCTCTTGTTATATTATTTTATTTCCGTTCTATTATATTAGTGTATTCTTAATGGTAATGAGTGAAATTAAAAATATAAAATTAAGTAATGATACTCAACATGTTTATTCCACGTGACTCAGCACATTATGCATACCCCTTGAGCTCAAATTAACCAGAGATAAAATAAACAATATAGACATGTTTTCCTCCATTCCGAGACAAATGTACCCCCGATGAAGCATGAACATATAACTAAGTGAAATTGTATAAGAAGTAACTGAGTCAACAATTTATCACTGACATGGAAGGATGAGTAACAGAATAATAAGTTGTTTGATAGTCATAGAAGAAAACATGATAATTGCTGATGCACATTTGGGCTGTTTGTTTATTTATAATCACATTTTTGTTCGTGAAATTTCATCTGATCGGGAGATTTAGGGGTTAAGGTAGATATCTAATCTTCCCAAACATTAATTATCAAGAGTAACCGTTCGGAAATATAACTTATTTTAATTGAGCCTTTTCAGAAAGGACAAAAATTTACTAACCTTAATAGATTTCCCTTAAAATTTTTATAACTAATCACATACTTTGGAGCTAAATTTTTGCAAAATACAAATAATGTTTCATTTAATATTTAATTATCTTCAAATATTTTTTTCTTTTTTTTTAATTTATCTTATCTTCAAATTTATAACAGGTAAGGGAAGTATATGGTTAGTAAGACGTCATTAAATCAAAAACTAAGATATAGTTAATAATAAAGTACAGTTATTAATTTAAACTGTAAAATAAGGATAATTTTGCAATATTATTATGTAAAATAAACATTGAGAAGGATTCCAAAATTAGATACCTTTGTCATGTTATTTTGATAACGAAGATAAGTTCAATGCATTATTTTTTAAAATTTCACCACTGTAAATAATACTATAAATATTAAAACTCATCTTTTTTCATAGAACGGACTTTCTTTTTTGCTATTATATGAATTTATCCTTTCAATTAATATTTTAATCAGTTAGTTTGTTTTTTCAGTAAGTTCTTTTAAAATATTTGAGCAAACCCAATTTGCATACCAGATATTCTGACAAATCAAAATTAATTTTAAGATATGGATATGTGTAAACATTGATATAAAAACATCATTAAAAAATTATGCTCTTCATCAATTAAATGCCTGTCATTTGTTTTGATTCAAGCTTATAATTTTAGCAGCAAAAATTTTTTTCTTTAAAAATAAAAATATTTTTTCTAAAAAAATATATTTATATAATAATTATAACAAAATACGCCAAACGCCACAAAAAAAGGAAAGTAATTTAATTATTCTTCGTGAATCATTTTTATTCGCTTATTCTGTTCATATAGATGTATTATGAATGATTTTACTATCAAGACATGAAATACAAATGTTATGTATATATTTTATTTACTATGTAGGATTATTAAATATAAATAAATAAATAAATTTTTCATTTATGCGTCCACAGTGGCTTGGTTGGTTAGGATATCCTAAATGTAAATTCCAATAATGATTCAACTGAAGATCCATCGTATGATGGCTGGGGCACATGAAATACATTGCCCATATTAAATGGTACCTTTTAGGCAGGCAGACCAAGTATTCCGAGATATTGGTCTTTAAATCTGTTTCTAAATTACAAGGACACACACATTTACTAGTCACTATGGCACAACCAAAGCCTCCTAGATAAAGAAGGCAACCTCTTTCTAGGAGGTTTTGGCACAACCATGGTTACCCTTGGTAACCGTGGTCGTGCCGTAGTGACTAGAAAGTGTGTGTGTCGTAGATGTTCAACCTTTAGTTGTAGTTAAGAAAATATGTGTAATATTGCTAACGGAATTCATTAAAAATTCTTTATAAGATATATATATATTAAAAACTGTAAAATAATAATTAAATTTAGATACCAAATAATCTAGACCGTTATTCCTTTATTATAAAGAATCTAATCAACGGACAGAATCTGAGAAATATTAAGGTGAAAGTACTCTTGAGGCACTTCAAAAACTTAGGTAAAATTGGATATTTTGAGATAAATAAAAAAACACTAGTTAATAACGATTACTTTCAAATATCTACTCAGGTTACCGGTTACTTTTAAGCATTTTTCCTACCAGTTACATGATACCATGATTAGTTATATGATACTATTATCAAAATTAAAATTTTATAAGTTTTCTTAGTTAAATGAAATAAAATGTATTACATTTTGAAGTAAAATAATCAAGAACTCTAAAATTTAATATTTTTACAAATTGCATTTAACAGAGAAATTTGAAGTGTTTGAAATAGGCACCAGTATCAATAGAGACACAAACGAAAAAGTGTGTCATATGGCAATCTTTTAGTCAGCGCGGTGAAATCAATTGAATGACATTTTACAGCGTGTGCGCGATTAGGCATTAATCTGCTTTGGGTTAGCTCTTCGTTCAGTTTATTTAAATTAAATCTTTTGTTGAAAATTTCTGCTTTTAATCGCTAAAATGATTATTTTTAAAGACCTTATTACTGGTGATGAAATGTTCACTGATTCCTCAAAATATAAATTAATTGAGGATTGCATATACGAAGTGGAGTGTCGTCATGTTCAACGAAGACATGGAGATATCCAGTTGGAAGGTGCGAATCCATCCCAGGAAGAAGGAGATGAGGGTACTGAAGATATTGTAGAATCGGGCTTAGATTTAGTTTTAAATCAACGTCTTGTGGAGACAGGATTTTCCAAAAACGACTTTAAGTCCTATCTAAAGTTGTATAGCAAGTCCCTCCAAGACAAGTGGAAGGAAATAGGTAAGAGCGAGAGTGAAATAACTGATGCCAAGACAAAATTTTCCGCGGCAGCGAAAAAAATATTTCCAAAAATTGGGGATCTGCAGTTTTTTATGGGTGAGAGTTCTAATCCTGATGGCCTCATCGCGCTGCTAGAATACCGCGAGAATCCAGCCGGTAATGAAACACCCATCATGATGTTCTTTAAACATGGTTTAGAATTAGAGAAAGTTTAAATATTTCTCATTCTTGTTAATTTATAGAGATTAAAATACATTTTGCTAATTATATATTCCAACAATATTTATCTTAAAAAATTGTTCGTATATATATGTTTAATATTATGAGTTTCAGAGAATTTCATTAAAATTGTATTTTAATTAAGTTTTCAATAAATATTTTTACAAAATGTTATGTGTGTCTTATTTTGTCTCGTTATGAATTACTAGTTTAACATGCTCTATATGTTTTGATTGTATATATTTTCTATGTGTAGATAAGTTTTGATTGTCTTTTAATGGTTCCTGTGAGCAAAATATGAGAAATCTCTTTCTTTTTAATTACTTACAAATTGTATATGGGGGGGAGGGAAGAGAGATGACACCTTTTAAATCTGTATAAAGCCTTTTAAATTAAATGTGTGTTAATTAGTTTTTTTCTCTATTTTACTGCTTTATTAAAAAATTTTAAAGTAAAAATTTATATAAATATCAGTTTTCTGATTAAATTAGCAATGTAAATGGATTACATAATTGATTTAAATTTAACAAAATTCCTTTATTATCTTATCATGTCATAAAACATATGTCTGATTTTAATCTTAATTTTAGAAACAATCGATAATTTTTTAATTTATTATTATTTACATTACTTTTTACTTCAATACTGACAATTCTTGCAAACTAAAAATTAAGAACTTTGAAAAAGCATTTTTAGGAATAACCATAAATCGGAAAAATAACAAAATATTTTATTTGTTCATCAGGCCTAAAATTTTCTCTTTCTAAGGAAAGAAAAATTCATGTCCTATTAACAACTTATGAAATGCTTTGCAATTGTAAATGGAATTTGATAGAGTAATATAACATTCAGGAATGATTTCAAGTACACAGGTTTTCATAAGAATATTTTCATGATATATAGACATTGGCTTTTCTTTTGTGATGTAGTTCACATATATTGGTAAAATATTTGAATACTCCTGATATACATTAAAAAAAACTTTCTTTTAAAAGAAAATCAAGTTACATGTGCAGTTTAAGATAACACTTGTATAAATTGAAAATAAGCGTCTTTTCTGTTAAACCATTTATAATTAGATTTTGTATGTACACATTTCTGTATAATTCTACAAGACTAGGATGTTATATTCATACCTTTGTTGTGTTAAACATCATTTGTAATAGCTGGATAACACTGTAATGTAGGTTTTCATAAACAATTTAAAAATTTTATTTCTGTATGTGTACTTAAGAAAAATATCACCTTTTTGTTTCTGAAATTTTTAAATGTTAATTAAACTTATTAATTTAAATACTTATAAATTTAATTTGATTTTGGCTTAACTCTAAAATCATTGTTGTTTCCAAATATAGAGAGCCAAAACACTAAGATCGCGAAAAATGTACTTACTATTGTTATAGCAGACTATTTATAATTAAAATACATCAAAAAAGTTTCAAAAATACAACTGTTTGTAAACAGTTCTTACATATATATAAAAACTGAACTTAAGGGAAGATTTGATTAAAAATCTATAACATAAAACTGTTAAACCAAAGAAAAGACACTTTTTAAAATCAATTTTGATTTTAATTCAGGCATGGAAAAATGCATAATATTATTTGTGTACTTTAATACATAGTAAAAATAAGCTCTTAAGTGATTCTCAAATAAATAAATAATTGAAATATTTTTAGTCAGAAAAAGGTCCCTGCAGCTATTTTTGAAACTTGAGAGCATTTTGCTAATTTGGTGACAAAACTAAAAGTCTGCAATGAATTTCTTAGGCCAAACTTGTATTTTCGACAATAAAGTAAATTTAAAGGGTTGAATATTTTTAATTACACATTTGCATTAGTTATTTCTCTAGTCTTGAGGAGGTTATTCATCTTACGATACTATTTTTTCAATGTGGCCAAGAGAGGATAAATAAAATATTAATTCTGTAAATGATACAATACTACCCGAGTAAAAAGAGCAATATGAAGTTTGCATTGTCGAGATGAGAAATCTGTGAAAGAAATTGCACTTTTTGGAGTTGACCTTCAAGACAGAAAAGAAGCTGAGGATTTTAAAAATTCATTTTGATAAATAACCAATACAGAATAAATACAATATTTTTAAAATACTAATCCTAAGAGGTAAATATTTTGGTGATATGATGCTATTATGTCTACAACTATTTTTAGTATTTCTGTTATTTAACTTTAGCTAAACTTATATTTTATAGAATGACTTAGTAAAATGTGGAAATGCCAGCATATAGCAAGTTGAATAAGCCAAGCAATTGTAAACAAATGCAGAGTTGCTTTTAAAATTGCTATAAAAAATTAAGTGACTAGTTCTAATTACTAAAGTAAGGAAAGATCACTTACTTACAGTAATTCAACTTTTAGTTAAAAGTTTCTCTTGGTGATTCGTATAGTACTGTCGAATCATTAAGAATGTTAAGAGTCCGTGATAACATAAGACTTATTTTATGATTTAGTTAAAGAATGCAACTTATATGTGAATGAGATTTATAAATTTTAATTTTCTTTAAGTGAAAAAGTTTTTTTGGGTATTTTGATTTATTTTAACTTGGGACCAGCAGAAGCTATTCTTTGTCACGAAAGTGCATTTTTATTATAGGAAGATTTATGTATTTTGGTAAATTTTTCTTTAAATTCAACACATTCATATGTTATTTACTTGCATAACTTATGGAAGAGTCTTAACTTACGATCTTGGACCAACCCATTAGATGAATGAAACAATTCCTCATTTTGAATCAAATGGTAAACAATATTTTCTCTTCGTGTATTTACAATTTTCCCTTTTGAATTAATTATTATAATTTTTAACTTATCATGAAAATAGTGCATGATAAAATGGATACAAAATTTTTTTTGTATTATTATATCTAGTAACTCTGAATGTAATAAATATATAATTTATGCAAATAATAATTTATGAATTTTGTTATAACTATGATTTTTAAGGACTGTTGTTTCTTTAAATTGAAATATTTTTTTTGCATTGCTTATTATATCATTTTTTTAGAATGTGTCATTTATTTCATTTAATTTGATTCCTAAATATTTTAAGCTGTATTTCAGAAATGAGTATTTTAATGAGTTTTGAAATCCACTTAAATTTTGTATATAGATTTTATTTTATGAATTTGCAATTTCGAACTGAGTTGAAACTAAACAATATTTGAAAATTCATAGTATAATTTAAGTTTAAAATGTTAAGTAATTTCCTATGTGTAAAATTTTTATAAATATATTAAGAAATTTATTTCTGTACTCTTAATATTTTAGGAACAGCAATAATGTCTCTCTTACTCAACTTTACGGTAGTAATTAGCTGTGGGCAGGATACTATAGTAAATAATACAAGTTTTAAATTGTCACAGTTCTGCTCAGTGAGTTAAATTTTTTAGAAGAAATGAAAATATTTAGTGATTAATATTATAAGTGAGTGGAACAGGTTTTGTCTTTTTTTCACCAAGATGGAAATAAGAATATTAAATGTTTGTTTATTTTCATTACTATTGTCTTAATTAATTGTTAATGAGCCAATGCAGAATTTTAAATTTTAAAGCAGCAAATTTAGATTTAGAATGAGCATATTAATTACAATGCAAGAGAATTTAACAGCTTAAAAAATACTACATTGTAAGGAAAAAATTTTATTATTATTTTTTTTTAAATAATTTAAAAGTACTTCAAAATATTTCTACAAATGTTATACTTAATAGGATATATTTTTATGTAATAAAAATAACATGCATTATTTAAAAGATTTTAACCAAATATAACGAAGAAAACCTAGTTTTCTTTTATTATATTTTAGTTACTTTACATAATTTTTTTTAATTAACATGGCTTAATTAATAGTTTATGCTATTTAAAATCCTATGAATTTAAACTTGAAATTGTAAAAAAATTATTACTTTATTAAAGCTGTACTGCTTTTTGGATTTTGTTGATATTTTCAACTTTAATAGATAATTTTAACTAAAATCACTACAAAACCATGTTAATATTTGTTTTAATCTGAATGACTGAAATATAGTTAAAATTTTAAATAGTTCTCCAGAATTTCTATTAAATGGTATGCTCATAAAACACTTAATTTTTTAGCCTCTTCAATTATTCATATATTTGAAAGTATATATAGAGGCAATATTTATAAATATTCGTATTAAATTGTTCTAAATATTTATATTGAATTGTTGATATTCCGTTGAATATTTTAAATAATTTTATTGGTTTAAATATCTACCATCTTAATATTATTTTATTATTTATTTCAGAAATAAATTGTACAACTTTTGTTTACTATGTATTTTTGATTTACTATGTACAACTTTTGCTATTATTTTAATTTATTATAATTTGTTTTGGACTTTGAGTGAAATTTTATACTTAAAAATTTATTTTTAATTCTTATCAATATATTACTTGAAAAGTTTAAATAAATTCTTCTATGGAATTAAACACTATAAAAAATGCTTATTATCAATTACATAACTTTTAGTGTTATTGAAATCACTTTTCTGCCATGGAACAGTACAAACATCATTAATGTAGTATGAAATACTTTTCAATTTGTTTGGCAATTGATGTTGTATGTGTAGTACTTTTCTGGAAAAACTCACTTTTTTATTACCTCCATTCCATCTTAATGTTTTATTTTGTAATAAATTGTAAAGTCATTAAAAAGTGAAAATATATTCTACTTTTGATAGTGAAGTAATCTAAATATAAAATCAAGTAAGCCAAAAGTATTCTCTGAAACATATTGTTATAAATTTACCATAATAAAAGATTTATTTTTGATAATCCAGATTGTTATGAGGATAAGTAATCATCATACAAGTACAGAAAAAATAGCATCATAAATTTGGTTACATAAGGTACAGTCACTTGCCATGTATATGTACAGCCTCATGTACATTAAGGACAATTTCCTGGAAAATATTTTAATTTGCTTTTGATCCAAACTCCTACATTACTTATCTTGCCACTGGTCTCAGTATTAGCATGCAAAAACTCTAAATCAGCATCTACTGGGATAAAGAGAACAATATTGAACTCAATAGTATGTGAAGCCAGAACTAAGCTGAAGCAAGATTCAAATTATGATAGTAAATTTTAAGATTCAACTTAAGATAGTAAATTTTTTCATCTGCATGTTTTATTTTATAATTTAATAATTATTGTATTTTGAAGTATTTATATGCTTAGGAACTTATAAATGCTAAAAATTTAAAAGCATTTCTAATATATGCATGATTTATTTAAGGAAATGTTTATTATAGTTTGTTAAGTTCTTATATATAGATTCATGTTTAATATGATCTTGAGCAACAAACTTAACATATTTTTGTATTCTTTTTGTATTTGCATTGAATTTGATCAGCTGAATTGTGAATACATACATTTTAAATTGCTGAAACTCCTTATATAATACATAACTTGCATTTTAAAATGTGTGTTTAAAAAAAAAAAAAAAAAAAAAAAAAAAAAAAAAAAAAAAAAGGATTTCTGAAATAAACACTAAAACTTTTATGAATGTAGTGAGAGATCTCAAAGCAATAATACTCTATCAGCTGCTTGTATTGCCTCTGATTCTTTTCTGCTTTTTATGTCAAGGTTGCATTTTAGTTGGTATGAATTCATAAGTGACTTGCTCATCCATAAATCCTTCACTCTCATATCAAATTAACAATAAAAGAATTTAGCAAATTAAAATATGGTTTGAACTCTAGTAAAAAAAGTAAAATTTTAAATTATTCCATTTTCAATGAAACAAGTAACAGTAGAAATACCTGCCTGATAAGAATTTCCCATTTTCCAAATGGAAAGTAAAGCATGTATTTTTTAAGAAAATTTGGAAAGGAGCCCTAAAAATATTCTCAACTATCCGAAGATAATTTATAAAAATGAAATATTAGAACATGAATTAATTTCAAGAATTTGTTTTCCTCAAGATCATGATTTTACAATACAGTTACAAATTTTATTTTAAAATAGAGTAAGATATCAATTTAGTAAAAAACTTATTTATTTACAATTAAAATTGATACCATACAATTAAAATTCATTTTATAATTGTATGATATTTTTATCATAGTATTTAGACGTAAGCAGTTTTATATTTAAATAAGTTCTAAACTTGTATTTGCAGGATTTAAAATCTTAAACTGTGTGAATATATTATTATACAATAAATTTATAATAATAGTATGAATAGTTTAGCCTTAACTAAAATGAATGATAAAAATTATTTTACAAACATAATTCTAAAGCAAGCTCAATCTTAGGTTTATTGAAAATAAAGATTTAGTCCCCTTAAAAGTATCGATACCACATTATCCCCCCCCCTCTTTTTGAACACGATTGTAGAAGATTGCAGCAATTGGAGATTTTAGTCTTTTCAAGTGACAAAAAGGTACTTACGTTCTATTATAGCTACCTAGATATATCGCTAAGACTGGTGACCGAAAAGAATTATATGATGACTACCTAAAAAAAAAACCTAGGCGCTAACATGTTATAGAGAACGCTAAAATAAAGAGTATTATGTAAATATTATTTAAATCGTGTTAGTCTCGCCTATGAAAATTTTGATCACCAAGGTAGTCGTCATTAATTAAATGAGAACATCATGTTATTCTTTGATCGGAAGATATAATTAGTAGGTTAGGAGGTAAAGAAAATTTTCAGTGGTATAAGAGAAGGATTTGGCAAATCCCATTAGATGTTTGTGTATTTTTAATTCTCCTTTTGGAAGTTATAAGTTCAATTGTCAACCCTTTTGTATTGTTTCCGTAAAAACGTAACCAAAAGCTTTTTAGGGATATGTAAGGGGTTGAAATATATTTTGATGACATAATTATTTCTGCGACTAGTGAAGAAGAGCATGATGAAATATTAATTGAGATAATGAACAGAGCAAAATTAAATGTAAAATTTAATCCAGATAAATTTCAGTTTAGAATAAATGGGGTTAAATATATGGGATTAATAATTTCTAGAGAAGGTATAAAAGCTACTCAAATCATGTAAGGGCTATTAAGGAATTAACTCAGCCTAGAAATAAAAAGGATATTAGAAGACTTCTAGGTATAGTTAGTTATCTTTCAAAATTTTTTTACAAAATGTAGCATTAATAATAGCCTCTTTGAGATAATTATTGAAAAATGTGTTGATTTTCAATGATCGTATGAGTATGGTAAAGCATTTGAAAATATTAAAGTACTAATAAGCTCACACCTGTTTTAAAGGTATAGTAAAAAAGAAACACAGTTCAAAACATGAAATAGGTGTTTGCTTAATGCAGGATAACCATTCTATATCATCTGCTTCCTGAAATCTCACCGATAATGAAAAGAGGTATGCTCAGATTGAGAAGGAATTTTTAATCATTAATTTTGCTTTTGAAAAATACCATAATTTATTATACGATCATCAGGTCCTCATTCAAACAGATAATAAGCCATTATTAGCGATTGTTCAAAAGCCAATTAATAAAATTTCATGTCGTTTGCAGAAAATGCTGTTAAAATTGTTAAAATATTACTGCAGAATTTCATATTTACCTGGTAATCAGATGTATTTAGCAGATACATTATCTAGGGCATACATTAAAGATGACCCAGAAATGTTAACTATGGTTCATTCTATTGTAAAACATTTACCTATGAGTGAATGCTGAATCAAATATTTTAAGAATGCGTTACAAACTGATGAAGAGTTTAAAATTATTTTAACTTAATGTAAGGAAGGATGGCCAAATAAAAAGAAAATAACTGAAGTGCTTATAAATTGTTATAAATTGCAAAATGATATGTTTATAAATCATTTACTATTTTTAAAAAATAATTCTTATATCATTGGATAAAGAAATGTTAAATTTAGTACATGAATCTCACCTTGATATACCAAAATGTGAAAATAGGGCCAGAGAAATAATTTATAAGTCTGCCCTTAGCAAAGACGTTGAAAATATAGTAGAGCAGTATGTTGTTCGTGAGAAATTTAAGAAGACTCAGTCTAAAGAATCATTAATGTCTCATGATGTATCGAGCAAACCATGTCAGAAAGTTGATACTGACATAATGTGTGTGTGTTTTACAGAAAAAATAATTATTTAGTCAATTGATTATTATTCAAAATGGATTGAAGTAGTAAAACAGTGGAAAGCATGATAAAATCCTTAGATACGTACCAGAAATAATTGTATGTGATAACAATCCCTTTAACAGTTTTGATATAAAGAAATTTCTAAAAGAATGAGATACAAAATGTCAAGTTATTAGTCCACACCATTCACAATCCAATGGAATGGTTGAGAAAGCTGTTGCAATTATGAAAGCAATTTTTAAGAAAGCTTATGAGGATAACAAACGCCTTTTTGTAGGAATGTTAGAGTATAGAAATATTTCCATTTCTGTGTTAGGTTTGTCTCCTGCACAGCTAATTTTAACTGGAGATTAAGGACAAAATTACCCATTAATAAGGTATTTGGTGAAATATCAAAATTATTAAAACAAAGTCATGAAAAACAAAAGTCTTATTTTGATAGAAACACTAAAATATTAAAGAATTAAAAAGTAGGAGATAATGTATACATATGGAATTTTAAGAATAAAACTTGAGAACAAAGAGCTGTGATTTCTGTTAATATAAACCCAAGTTCTTATAATGTGCCAGCTTCAAATAAGCGTGTCCTCTCGAGAAATAGAAAATATTTAAAATTATAAGTTAAAAAAAATTATGAATCTTATTATGCTGATTAAGGTTTTTCTTTAAGTAATAGTGATATTAATGATGAAAATATAGTTTTTAACACAAAAAATCATTCTCTTGTTAAGAATTTACCAAACGTATTGAATGTTCAAGAAAATATTCATTATCAGACCAGATCTGGACGTGTTGTAAAATTTTCTTCGCACCTAAAGGATTATTATAGATTTAGAAGCTTAAAGGGGGGGAGTGTCATGTAATTTATATATAAATATTGTATTCAATAAATTATAATAATTTAGGCTGTATCTGGCAACAGTTGGTACTACTTTTAAGAGTTGATTGACGTGTGAGGTGTTTAGAGAGAGCTGATGGAATTCGTAACTTACTATTGTTGTTGTAACTAATAAAAGTTATATTTAATCTCTTGATTATCTGTCTTTAAAAAACAATAAACGGTTAATTTGCGCTTTAGGTCCCCTACTTCACCAACTCGCGAATTTGATGCGCTTTTTCGCGCATGCTCATTAATTACTCTTTTGTTTTAGCCTTTTCATTGGTCGCTAATTAAGTTTCACTTTGAAACAGCGGTTGAATTTTCTCATGGCTTGCGTGATGTTGAAAACTCTCCAAGTAGGGGACCTAAAGCGCATTTTCACCCAATAAAACATTACATAAACGTAAATAAATGTCAATTACAAAATGTTTATTTCAAAAATGCGCGATATTTTTGCTAAAGACACTAATTCATTCTTTTTTTTTATAAGCGATAGTAGAATTTATACTAGATTTCACTTTTTAAGAAGCGCAATTAGTAAATGAAAATTTTGTCATATCAGTAAAATGTCTAAATATAGTTCTAGTTCAAACTATGTATTAAAAGAAATTTTCAGTTTCTGTAATGGAATTAATAAAAAGAATTCTTGCGAAGTAAAAGCATTTAAAGAATATGGATGGTTAAAATATCTCATTTAAATTTCTGAGAATAACATATTTCATAATCTGAAATGTCCTACATTTCAGGTAATAAAGGCTTACATTTTTAGAATATTTATATGTTTATTTTGATATTCAACTAAATATTAAAATAACATCAAATTACTCCTTGTAATTTAAACTATTATGTATAAAACTTTACTTTACTCTCAATTTCATGAGATAAATAATCCCAACAAGTAAAAAAATTAAACATTAAGGTTCATTTGTCTTTTTTATTACTCAAATCCTGGTATGAACATTTTCATTTCACAAATGCTAAGAAACTAACGCAATTGAAAGAGATTTACTGTACGGTCACACTTGGTGCAATTTTTCCACATTTTGCTATAAATAACATTTTCTGGCAAACCATTTTTTCACACAGGCAACATTTTTTTTTTTTTTTTCTTTTTTTTTTTTTTTTTCTAAGATTTTATTCACTTTGGATACCTATCGATTGCTATTTTTTTTAACAGACGTTGTGACAGTAGAATTCAATTATATATATACAATTTATTACGAGGAATATGTACTTTAATAATTGGAACAGAATATTAAAAATATTGAAATAAAAATTTGTTTTAATAAAAATATTTATTACATTATCAATATATTCTTCTTCTTGAGCTTGTCAGATATGTGGCACCTCTGCATTGTTGCATTTTGTACCAGGTTCCAAACCCAATTTTTTCCTAGTTCCATTGTCTTGGGTCACCTACTTTGTTTTTCTAAAGTCTGATAGGCCCTCAATGGAGTTTAGGTGTAACTCTTTAGGATATGGATTACCTAGAATAGTGAATCTTGTAAGGGCAAGAGCAGCACACTCATATAGGATATGATGAGCTGCGTGGCATTTCCTACAAATTGGTTCCTGTTTAAAAAGTCCCATTGTATGAAGGTGTTTCCTGAATGCCCAGTAATGAAGCCTACAATTATCAATATATTAATAAAAAATGTTTCCGTTTCTTCATTTCTTTTTGTATGATAGAAATCTAATGTATACTTTAAAAACTTAAATCAAGAAATGCACAAAATATTATAATTTGCAACGTAATTAAACATTTGTATTAATAAGTTTTCTAGGGAAATATAATGATGTCAGTGTAAGAAAGTAAATTTTAGGGCAATCATATTAAATAACATTAAAAATTTTGATTTTGTTATTCATCAAAATGTCTAGCTGGTTATGTAGAATATAGCTTTTTAACATTGTAAAAGAACGGAAGAATAATTGGCTTATATGAATGACGATAAATAATTTACACTCAAATCATTCTTTTAGAAAATAATATAAAAATAATTTTAGTCTGGCCATTTGAATCATAAATGTGTGTATTTTCAAATAAAGCAGTGTGTTTCTCCATTAAAAGAAATTGGAAAAAAAAGTTATGCTTATACATCAAACTTGATTAAATAATAGCTTAATGTTTTATGAACAAAATTATAACCAATTACATTTTCTTAATATATTCTCGATTTTATAATTATATCTACATGGAACACAATTGCTGTTCATAAAAATTTAACTATAATTAAATTTTTATTCTCAAATTGTTGGTTTTTTAATATTTAATTATTCAAATGAACATGATTTATTAATTTCAGAAATAAATTTATTAAAAAAATCACAAAAATGACTATTACTTATAAGCAATAGATTTTCATTTGTTTTCAAATCATTATTTTTGTTCAGTATTCTAATTAATTTTTTGATAAAAAAAAATATTTTAAAATCAAATATTCTTTTATGAAATCATTAGTCTAAAGACTCATTATATTAATATTTATTTTCATTAACCTGTCTAAAATCTTTAAAATTCATTTATTTACATCATTGTGAATTCTTTAAACTGTATATAAGAGGTATGGTTCAGATAATTAAAATCATGTCATCAGGAAAATGCACAGATTAATTTTATTGCTATAATATGAATAGAAATTACTAACTTTTTTTTTTTAATTAACATTGAAAAAAACGACGATGATTCTTAAAAGTGTTCTCTTTGCAATATCAAACGAATTGTATTTAATTATTGAAAACGATAAAGCATAAGCTATGAATTAATGAATCAACTAATGTTTTAAAAAATAACAAGTGCGAGAAAAGTTGTAATTGAAAAATTTGATTTTCCTGTCTTTCGATGACGTCACTCTTCCATAAAACTGATTGGCTGTATGTAAAATCTGGAATGGAAAAGCAGAACATGTTTTGTTTCTTTCCGAGATCGGAACTCGATCTCCGAGATCATATTTACACACTACAAATTCACGATGGCAATGAGATCTGAGAAAGTTAGGACGAGAAACTTGGAGCGAGTAAACAGGCATTAAGTGTTTGAAGTGCCACAAGAGTAGTATCACTATAATTGTCTTTAGATTCGGTTCGTTGATTCGATTCATTATAATCAAGAGATATAGATCTAGAGTATTCGGTATCTAAATTTAAATATTATTTTACAGTTTCCATTATATACATCTTATATACTAGTAAAAATGTATATTCTGTTAGCAATATAACACATATTTTTTTATCTACAATGTATATACACTACTCGCCATTAAAATCGCTACACCAAGAAGGCGACATGCTACAGACGTGAAATTTACACGAAATGAAGAAGGTGCTGTGATATGCAAATGATTATGTTTTCAGTGCATTCAAACAAAGCAGGCGCCAGTAGCGACACCTACATTGTGTTTAAACGAGGAAATTGTTCAGCCGGTTCCTCATTCAAAATTGCATTTGAACGTTGTTGCCTGGTGAAAATGTGTTGTGATGCCTCGCGTAAGAAGGAAAAATGCGTACCAGCACGTTTCTGACTTTGATAAAGGTCGAATTGTAGCGTACCGGGATTGCGGTTTATCTTATCGCAGTATTGCTGCTCGTGTCGGTCGAGATACAATGACTGTTAGCAGAATATAGAATCGATGGGTTCAGGACGGTAATATCCGCATGGCATATTATCCGCATGGCCTTAATGGATCGTGCAACCACGTCACGAGCCGTGAGTCAAGAAACGGGGTCGTTTGGAAGACAAGTGTCTACACGAACAGTTCGACGACGTTTGCAGCAGCATTGACTCTCTGCTCGGAGACCATGGCTGCGGCTTCCCTTGACGCTGCGTCATAGACAACAGCGCCTTCAATGGTGTGATCAACAACGAACCTGGGTGAACGAATGGCGAGACGTCATCTTTTCAGATGAATCCAGGTTCTGTGTACAGCATCATGATGGTCGCTTCCGTGTTTGGCGGCATCGTGGTGAACGCACACTGGCAGCGTGCATTCGTCATCGTCATACTGGTCCATCACCTGGCGTGATGGTATGGGGTGCAATGGATACACGTCTCAGTCACCTCTTGTTCGCAATTGATGGTGCTTTGAACAGTACACGTTACATTTCTAATGTGTTACGACCCGTAGCTCTACCCTTTATTCGAGCCCTGCGAAACCCTACGTTTCAGCAGGATAATGCCCGACCGCATGTTGACGGTATTTCACGGACCTTCCTTGATACGGAACATGTTCGGCTGTTGCCCTGGCCAACACGTTCTCCAGATTTTTCACCAATAGAAAACGTCTGGTCAATGGTAGCCGAGCGACTGGCTCGTCACCAAACGCCAGTCACTACGGTTGATGAACTGTAGCATCGAGTTGAAGCTGCATGGGCATCTGTACCCGTACATGCAATCCAATCTCTGTTTGACTCAATGCCCAGGCGTATAAATGCTGTTATTACTGCCAGAGGTGGTTGTTCTGGGTACTGATTTCTCAGGATCTATCCAGCCAAATGTTTTGAAAATTTAATCACTTGTTATTTTTAGTATAATATATTTGTCTAATAAATATCATTTTGTTATCTGCATTTCTTCCTGGTGTAGCAATTTTAATGGCCAGTAGTGTATATACTTAAATAATTAAATATCACATGGGAAGTAAAGTAATATAGTACAGTCTTTATTCCTATCATATTAAATTGAAATTTCCGAATTAAGTGGTGTAACTAATAGTAAGAAATTATACTTTTTAAAATTAATAATTTTGAAATATTTAGATGTAATCCCTATATACTATTTACAGGCATTTTCAGCAAAGAAAACATAGTTTGAGGAGGCAGAAATCAAACTGTTAAACCTATTTCTTTAAAAGACTTGCAATGTCGATTGTGCCTTCATTGCCATGTTGAAATCATTGAAGAAATCAGTATTTTGAATCATCTTTGATTAAAAATTTAAAACTCTGAATTATCTGAAATTCAAACTAAATCATTTTCAATTGTTCAAATTAAGACTAACATATTGAATTCTCAGCGAACCGACTTTGTGAGCCGAGCCACATCCATGACAAGCATGATAGGCAAAAAGAGCTAAATGAAGGCAAAAAGAACATGATAGGTCCAATGAATGGAAAAATGAATCAAACAAATGTTTGCCTTAATATAACATTCAAATTAATTATAGTTTTATGTGCAAGAACAATCCGGAAGTTTTTAGAAATTAGTTTATTTTTAAAAAATCTGATAAATTGTCAGTAAAAATTATAAAGGAAAAGGAAAATTGAATGAATATTAAGTATTTTTTAACTAGGAAAATTAATGGCAATAAACAAAAATATATATGATGCGCTTAATGTATACTGTTAAGTTATTTTCATTATATCTTTGATTTTTTTTTCAGACAATTTTACAAGAAATATTTAATATCATGATCATAAGTTGAATTTCCTTCGATAATATTATGTTAATAAAAACTATTTTGTATATTAAAGAAATATGTAGCTCCAATATTTTCATACTCCAGAGATATCCAAAATTCACTTTTTTTGCAATTAATACAAATATATAGGGATATTAATAATTGTTTGATTATATTAACATTATTACATAAAAACGGTATAGAGATTTTTAAGAAGTTAACATTTACTGTAAGTACTGTGTACTGTTATCTCAAACAATATTTTCAATTTTTCTTAATAAACATGGAATCCAAGAAAAGAACCAATTTAACCTGTAAAAACTTAATTTATTTCACGGAACTGATCATCAGACCAGCAATATACCACTTAAGATCTCCTTTTTGTTTCATTGAAAGAAAACAAAAATTAAATAAAATAAATTGTTATAGGGTAAAATTGCATCTTGTTACTTTCAAGGCTGGCTATGAAGAACTTATTGCTACTGTTCGCATGTTGCTGAATCTTTTCCACGGTATATGCCTGATGTATTGCTTAATATGAAGTAAATGTGCAAATATAGTTCATGGAATAATTGAAGTAATAAATTTTTTGTGTTAATTTACTTTGAATTTAAATTTGCCATTTTCCAAGAAATCAAGTGCTCAATTATCGATATATTTTTGAAATATATCGATAATTGAGTTTAATCGGAAAAAAATGAAGTGAAATGAGGAATATATTTTTTATTGTCCTAATCCTGTACAACGGCGCGTTGGAATTTCATTTTCTTCAATAACTTTTTAATTATACTTAATGTTTTATATTCGTAAATACATTCTATAGTATAAATGACGCAATATTTGCCTCAAAATTTGTTGGCGCTTTTTGCTGCCAGAGATCCTATTCCATATTTACCGCCCATTGAAAAATTACCCTCCTCTGGTTACACTGGTATTGCAGAGTTCGTGAATAATTTTGAGGTGAGTTTTCTAATTAGATCATTCGTGTCTATTCTGTATAATTCAATTATAAAAAATAAAATTCCTGTGTATAACTCTGGAAAACTTATTTATTTGTTGCTATTCGTTCTTGGGGGGTATCCAATTTTGACTACCTGTTTTGTTTACATTTTGGAATATCTCTAATTTTTCGCTCTATTCTTGCCAAATGATTACCAAGTGAAGCAATTACAATTACAATATGGTTTATCTAGTAAGGTCGTATGTATAGCGTATGACGTTTAGATCTGGTCGATGTCAAAAAGCTTACAATGACCATATCTTTTCTAAACCAAAGGCTACAAGATGCAGAGCATATGTCCCAGTTATGTGGTCAGCTTGATGGGGGGAAACCCCTGTAGTTTTTAGCTCCCAAGTATACTCAGTGCTTTAGAAATTTGTGACAACCTTCTGAAGAGATGGAAGGCTGAGTAAGGCTTGCCCAGCCCACGGAGTAAGCCTATGTCTTGAAAGAGCGACCGCTACACCTCTGGCTTCGTCTATAATAGAAAAGCATACTAAATACTTGTTCTGTTGATAAATCATTGTGGTTATTTAAGCAAGAATTCAGTTCTGATAAATATTCTTTGCTCTTATAACACTAAATGATAATTTGTGTCCTAGCTATTGGAGGATAGGTTTTTCTTTTAGTCACCTCTATAATGCTATATAATAAGATTTCTCCATTTAAATAGCTATTTTGTTAATAAAAATTTAAAATAACCTCATGTTATTATTGGGTTGGCAACTAAGTGATTGCCAATTTCAAATAAGAAGGAAAATTCAAAATTTTTGTTTAAAAATATAACTTTATTAAATTAGATACTATTTCTTATTCATGACCTTTTGTCATCATTCTGGCAGTGTAAAAATTCCACATTCATAAAATTTCTGAGCTTTGCTATAAAAAAAAACTTAATTAAATCTGATCTGACATTATCAGCTTTATTAAAAGTTTTACCATTTAATGAGTTCTGCAAGGAACGAAATTAATGGTAATCTGAAGGCACAAGGTCAGGCCTATATGGTGGATGTGATAAAACATCCCAACCCAGTTCCAATAATTTTTGGCGAGTAACCAAAGGTGTGTGGTATCATGGTAGAAAACAACACCCCTATGATTTGACAATGCCAGCCCCTTTTCTTGAATTGCCTTGTTCAGTTTGGTAAGTTGTTGAACATACATGTTTGAATTGATCGTTTGGTTTTGTTACATAAGTCCCAAAGTACAAAATTCCTTTATAATTCCACCAGATTCACAGCATAATCTTTTCTTGGTGAATCTCTGCTTTTGATGTCATTTGGGCTAATTCACCTTGCATCACCCACGATCTCTTCCAATTAACATTGTTAAAATTATCCACTTTTCATTGCCAGTAATTAGGTTTTCAGAAATCGATTAATTTTGTTGCATTTCAGAAGCAAATGCTAATGTGTTGCATCAAATGAATTTCCTTAAACTGGTGAGGGATACATAAATTGAGTTTTTTGACATAACCAAGCATTTTAAATTTTTTTTCAATGCATGTATTTGATACATTGAGCTTCTCTGCAATATCACATGTTGCATTGACTTCGGCTGGACTGCCATATTGTTGTTTATTTTTCAATGAAATATCACCAGAACAAAATCTGGTGATATTTCATTGAGAAACCAATTTTGACATTGTTTTTCTTTCATGGCTTCATTTCCATGTACAGCACATTACTACTTTTGTGTTTGCGATTGGTTCTTACCTTTTTTGGAAGTAATACAATAAAATGTCTGACGTGCACATCTTGTTTTTCCATTTTTAAATTGGAATAAAAACAAAATTAAAGCACTAATTGATATAATTTTTTTTACTAAATTAAAGTTAGAAGTCCAAATAAAAAATAAAACAGTAGGTTAGTTGTGAACACGTTAACAAAACAAAAGAAAGGGTAGAGTCCATCTATCCAAAAAATCGACCATCACTTAGTTGCCACCCCAATATATTAAAGTATTAAAAAATTCTGAAACTTGTTCCAACTTTTTTTGTCAATGAAATTTTACACATGTACCATACACATCTGTGTATGTATATACATTTATGCATGAATATGAATTATAAAAATGGATAAATTTTTATCTTTGAGTAGGATAAATTGTTGTGAAAGCAACTTTTGTCTATTGTTTAAATTCTGAAATATGTTAACTATGATTTAATATTACAAGTCAGTGCTTATTGTTTATGGACATTATTTGTACATTTTCTGAGTTCATGTGTTTTAAGTAGTTTAATTTTTATATGATTATGTAAAATATCAGTTTAAAAGAAAATTTTAAAAATTGCAATAAAATGAAAAACAAAAATTTTTTTAAATTTCTAAGCCAAATCCATGTTTTGTAACATATAAGTAGTTGCTGTTTACATGTTATAAAACAAAATAGATTTTAAAAAAGTAGATAAAATATTACATTTGTTATGTACTTGATGGCACTATTTTCAAACATCAATGTGAACACAGTGGCGCAGCTTGTCCTTTTTTGGACCTTGTGCCATAAAACCCAACCAAAAAAAACAATGTGAACACAGCATTCTGTCCTTTAGTTTAAAAGCTTAAGAGTTTGAATTTCACCTCAAACTTAATTTTTTTTTATAGGATTGGAATTTGGTATATATTTTTAAATTCTGGTTGGTCATGTGTAAAAAAATGACTGTTGAATGACAAATAATCTTCTGTCTACTTGTGATCAAATTAATTATATTTTGCTCTTTTACTTTATATTAAATGTTTTATTTTGAAATTTTAAAAGATTAAATGTAAATAAAAAAAAAATTGAGAAGAAAGACATTAAAATGTATTGTTCTCAAAACTGCCTTTAAATAAAGTTGAAAAATGTAAACATTTGTAAATTAAAGAATAAAATATAAATTTTAATTTTAACTCAAAGATCTGAAGATTTAGTTCATAATAATAAATATTTTACATTTATTTTTATAATTTTCTAATAAGTCACCAAAAATTCTAATGATTACCTGCTAAAGTAAGTTTTTAGAAAGGAAGTGGCCTCTGAATTCATAACAGATAAAAGTAAGGTACAATTTGCAATGTTTCAAATTGTACTTTGCAAAAATTGTTTGGCTGAAACAATTTACTAATTCCTTAATGCTGAAATAAAAATAGAATTATAGGTATCTTAAACTGTATGGAATATTTTCATTGTTCATTATTTAGAATATTTCTATTGTTCTTAGAAGAATAAAATTATTTCTAATTTAAATTAAATCAAGAATCATCTAAGCAATTCCAATAATAGGGGCTATAATATAAACTAGCATTATATAATCTGATCTAAAATGTTTTTTTTTATTCACACAAATTAATATTTATTAACAATGTAAAAAAAACTTTAATTGCAGTTTAATTTATATTTTTACTTAACAGATAATATTTAATGTAAACATAAAATAATTGCAAGAATATCTTTATTCATGTGGTTTCTTTTTTCCTGCAGTCTTTACTGTTTTAGTTCCTTAATTTTGTCTTAAAGTCATCTAAAAAAGCTTATATGAAGCAAATTCTTTTGTCTATAAAGTAGTATATATGTCA
>JAPDSC010149660.1:96616-173110 GCA_026290005.1 Latrodectus geometricus
ATCAATATTTTATTATTATTATTATTATATTATATTATATATATATATATATGTATATATATATATATATATATATGTATGTATATATATGTGTATATATGTATATATATGTGTATATATGTATATATATGTGTATATATGTATATATATATGTATGTATATATATGTATGTATGTATATATATGTATGTATATATATATATGTATGTATGTATATATATGTATGTATATATATATATATATATGTATGTATATATATGTATGTATATATATATGTATGTATATATATATATATGTATGTATGTATATGTATGTATGTATATATATGTATGTATATATATGTATGTATATATATATATGTATGTATGTATATATATATATATATATATGTATATATATGTATGTATGTTTTATACCAGTAAACTTTATCAATGCTATTATTTTGATTGCACTAATAACTAAATTTACTTGAATTATGTAACTTTTATTCTATTTCTTAATTTATATAATTTTTATGCTAGGAAAAATAATCATTTTAAACCAGTTAAAAAATGTTGAATTTTGAAAATGCTTTCTTAATTTCCCTCTTTATGAATAAATTATGTTATAAGTGATAGTAATTCATATTAATTCTGCTTTATCAATTGAATATCATTTATACTCAGAAAACAAAATAAGATTAGGATTTTTTCTAAATAAATTAAAAACATAAAGTTTTAATATTTCTTAGCTTTTTAGCCGGAGTTCATATTAAGTATATTTTCCTTTTCCAGAGAAAAGCAAAAGCTGAATTTGCTACATATAAATTAGAGCAAGATATAGCCTTATGTAAGTATTTTATGTAATTTTTATTGTTACCTGTTTTGTATTAAAAAAAAAATTCTAGATATATTTCTGAAATCTCTTATATGGATAGTTTTGAGAAAGGGCAATACTCTGCCATGCTTACTGTTCAGTGCAGTCATGTTTACTAAGAAAATGCTACAAAGGTGTCTGGTCTCCTAGAAGAATCATCTACCAGAAGACTTTACAATTTCTGATTTGCTATCAACATAGTCTGAATTAATAGGTCCAGAAAATTTGTCGCATAGTCTTTCATATCTATTAGAAACTGAGGTTGGTAAATTAGGCTTAAATGAAGACAAAACAAAATTTATGAGCACTTCACATAAATTTTGTTTTGTCTTATACTTATACCACAGCCATTTAAAGTGAAAAATTACTCCTTTGAAATAGTGTCAGAGTTCAAACGATCATTACCACTAAAATGATTTACTGTAGAGATAAGCAATAGGCTCACCATGTCAAATAAATGGTATCATAGCCTCAAAAACCTGATAAAGTCTCAATTTATAAGTTTGAAACCAAAATTAATATCTATAAAACACTAATTCAATCAGTCTTGCTTTATGGGAGTAAATGATAAACAATTATTAAATTACATAAAAAAAATTATTGAAGTTTGAACATAAAATCTTAAGAAAAATTTTTGGTTGATTCCATGAGAATAAAAGCCTGAGACCTTTGCTTAATTTAGAAATCTATCATAAGTACAAACAATCCAATATTGTTAATATCATAAAATCCAATAGACTAGTATGGCTCAGAAATTTGTTTCGATCTGACAGTCCAAATCTGATCAGAAACGGGTGATGAAAACACCTATTAGGTGGCTTGATTCTATAGAAAAAGACGTTAGATCTTATAGTGAAAGGAAGAGCTTCTCAATGGATAGGACCAGATTACTAATGACTATTAGGGCTAGCCTTTAGTGTAACAGGCTGTAGTGCCCTAGAAAAATTTTATCTCATTATGTTATTTCTAATATAACTTTTTTTTTTTTTTTTTTTTTTTTTTTTTTTGTTTACAGGGCAACCCCAAAACAATCCAAATGCAACTTCAGATCCTTACAAGACTCTTTTTGTGGCTAGAATGGTAAGTATCGCAGTTTTGTTTATTGAGATTAATTGTAATTTAATTTCATAATTTAAAATTTCAAAGTACCATTTACTTTAAAATACTTATTAAATTGTTGGTTATACTTATTTAATTGCTATTTTATTTATTTATTTTTTTAGAATTATGATACATCTGAATCCAAGCTTCGAAGAGATTTTGAATCTTATGGCCCGATCAAAAAAGTAAATAAACATATTTAAAATTGTATTTTTTGACTAGATTTTATTTCAATATTAGTCATGTACATTTTTTATTTCAATATTAGTCATGTACAATTTAATCAGTTAAGTTTATAAGTGATAGCTTTCTATTGCTTTTTCTTGCTGTTTATATATATATATATATATATCTCATATACAATTGAATATACTTGTATGGGTGGGGCATTTTTGTCATGCAGTGGAATAAAATATGTGATCTGAGTCAAATTTATAGCATCTGCATATTTACCCGTAGTAGAATGTTAAATTGGAAGAAAATCATTTTTTGAACACTAATTTGATGTTAGAAATCAATTGATACAAACTAAAAGTTAATGAGTATTATAAATTATCTTAAGTTAATAACTGATTAATAAAAATATGTTGACTGCAGTTTCTGACTTTTTTTAATTTCATAAATTAAAAATTTTTCAGTTCATTACTTGAAAATTATACAATTTTCCAAGTATCAACATAAGCTTATCAATTATGTGTAGTGGCATGTTGTATATAATTATGATTTACTTATAAATCTTAATTATAAGTAAACTATAATCATACACTTATGATTTACTTACAAATTTTAATTCGCAATTTAAAAGACAGTAAAATTTTAAATGGTTATGTAAATTAAAGTTATCTTTTAAAGAGAAATACTTGCCGAGGTAGATTTATTAAGTATAGGAAAATTATTGAAATGGATATTTACAGTCATTTGGTCACTAATTGAGATGCATTTAATTAATGCAATTAAAAATAAAATTATAATAGGAATTTCTGAAAATTGCTTTTTATTCATGATGTGATGAATATATTGGGAATTAGGTATAATCTGTTAGGAAATCCAGTTGACTAGTGGACAATATCATCAGGATACACTTTTATTGTAATCACTTAAAAATAATATACCAAATATGGTTTTTATTTTCATGGGCCATATTTGTTTCTTTAAATAAAAGTAAAGTTATAAGATATAGTTCTTTGCTTTTACTCTATAAAATGATAAGGATTTAGGCCACACTTTCCAGAGAAGTGATTTTTTTTGAGGGGGGGGGGCTGCCAGCATGTTATTTTATGACTTTCCATTTATAAATAACTTTTTCTGTTAAAACAATGAATTTATGTTTAGTTATTTTAGTAAGTAAACTACTACGAATGCCTTTAATCACATGTTATCACACTTATTTCAACATTACTTCTAAAAACATTAACTATTTGTCTTTTTTATTAAATATGTATGAGAAACTATGAAAGGATTTAATATTAATTTGGCAAATATTGGGCCAACTTTCTAGATTGACAATGCCAAAAAAGTTCCAAAAATTAAATCTATTCCTTCTATGTGACTTGGACTAATACAATATGTGTAGAATTTTGAAGTCTCTAATTTCTGAACTTTTAAATAATTTTTATTTTTACATAAATTTGCAGCTGATGTTTGTCATAATTGAGTTCTTCAATTTGCTTGCATTAATCAAATATTTGTATGTTATTAAATTAAAGGATTTTTTATACTTTTTTAAAGATAATGTGGCATGTAAACATGCTGTCAATAATAACCATGTCAAAAAATTTAGGGAATAGAAAATAATCAATTAATCCTTAATTGTTATTGAAAAATTAAGTCACAAATAAGTCTTGTCTGTAAATAACTTCAAAAGTATATTTTTTTTATCAATTTTCAAAATTTATTTAGATTTTAATATTTCTTAAATTTTTATTCTCTTATCTTGAAATATATATTGTGCCTTAATTCATTAATTGATTTGTTTAATACTATGAACACATTTTTTGTCAATTTGAAGTAAGTTATATACATGTAAATAATTATTACTTTTTATTTTATTTGTAATAGATTACTTTATTCTTATTTGAGCACATTTTATATATTTTTTTTTAATCTAAGCATTTTTGACAGTCATTGTTTCAGGTTTGAGCATTTAAAAAAAATTTCAGTCATGATGAAGAAAAATGGATAAAAAACATAACTAAGTTTTTTTTTTTTAAGTTTTTCAATTTTTTTGTTATAAGTAATATATTTGCTATTAAAATTTTTAGTTTTGTTTGCTACGTATTTCCTATAGAGTTTTACTACTTTGTACTTCATAGAATTAATGTATTTTCTTTTTAATAGCTTGTGCTTGTACAAAATAAAAAGGGTAAGCCAAGGGGGTATGCTTTCATTGAATATGAAAAAACTAGGGATATGCGTTGTAAGTATATTTTCTTCTATAAAACTCTTTTTATATAGTTTAGTTTATTTATTGTCCACCAAATTCTTTTTTATTCAAAGTTATTCACTAAATATCTTTCGCTGATAAGATTTCTGTTCCGTCATAGATATGTTAATAGTTTTCATCTCTTGTGAGGAAAGGTGGGTACATAGCTATTCCAAAATTTTAAATTCAGCACATTTGTAGCAAATTTAGGCATGTTGCAAACCTTGAAATGATAGTGCAAGATCATTTTACACATGGTGATGTTCAGATAAAATGTGACTTGTTATAATTGTAACTTCTGTGATCCCTTTATTTTGGCATCAATTTTACATGAAAGTTCAATTTTGCTGTAATTATGTTTTATTTATTCATTTAATGATACACTAATGAAAGGTATTTTCTTTTAGTATAAATCTCACATTGTAATGAATATGAAGATAGTATGGTTGTCCTTTTTGTTTTTATTTATTTTGTTTTCTTTTTAACGTAGTAAATAAGAATTTAATTTTAAGACACTTTTATTGAATAACTACTTAAGTTTTCAATTTTCAACTGTAACCTATTTGTTATGTATTTTGTTCTGATATTTTTTTTTTTTTTTAAATTTTTATTTTACCTTGTTTTCAATATTGATAAAATAAAAAAAAATAGATAATTTAAAAAGAATCATAGATAAATGAGATAAAGATAAAATCATTTTTTTAATACATACTTTTCATTTTTCCCCCATTATTATTTCAATACACGGTGCATTATTATGTAATAGAAGTATTTGTCGCAGTCTAGGCAATTGTCACATTTTGGCTGGGTCACACAGTGTATGCTTCATGCACTCTCCTTTTAAGGTGTGTAACCTGCTCTTATTGTAATTTCGTACTCGTTATTATAAGGAATACATTAACAATCGATTTGTCTTATATTCCATAACAGCCCTCCAATATGGCTGGTGCCCACTACTGTACCTATTTTGAGACTTGTCCTAATTTTCTAAGGAAAGCTTTGGTTTGTATGTGTATGGTAAGCTGGTTTGGTAAGAACATTTCTAATTTGTTTCTACCATACAAAAAATAAAAATGCCTTTTTCGGCTCTTGGTCGATATTCGACCTATGGGTTCGCGTGTTTCGGCTTTTGCCCCTATATAATCAAATTTATTTGTGCTGAGGTAAGCAGCCTTATGAGCAACCTGTACCAACAAAGCCAGGAAATTTATTTTCATCTTGCAACTTTATTTAGAAAATCTAGGAAGATTTTGCATGAATATTTATCGATAAAATCAAATAACTACAAATATAATTCAAAAAAATTTTATTTTGCATGATTTTTTTAAGTTTTGTGATTATCTTTTAAGTTATCTTATTTAAAATAATTAATATAAAAAACCATGTAATAAGAGTTAGGTTTTGAAAAGTTGAAATTATAAAATGGCGTATAATTAATATATTTGATAATAAGATATTATAACTATGATATAACTAATATTTTAAAAAATTTTAGAACACATTAATAATTAAGTATTTACTATATACAAATGAAACTTCTTAAAGTAGAATAATTTTTGACTTTTTTTAACTATATTCAGCAAAGAATTGGGAGCTTTAGACTGACAAGACTCACTATGTCCTATTTTATTTTAGATACTATAATAGAATAGGATTTGGTGAATTTTGTCAGTCTAAAGATCAAATTCATTTGCTTAATGCAGCTTTAAAAAGTAAATATCAATTTGTTTCACTTGTAACATATTGCTCTTGTGACTGTATTAAACTATCATTAAAAATTGTTTCATCATACAATATAGAAAGTACAATACTGTTTTAAATTGGTTCATGGTTCTATTTAGTATTCCTTTTTGAAAATTGCAAAAGCAAATATTATGTGCAAGTTAAAAAAATGTTTTATGCAAATTGTTATTTATTCATATTATGCTGAAAAATATTGTTTTTTATATACAAAAACTCATTTTAAAAAGATAAATATTTTAAAATTTTTCCACTTTTTAAATATGGTGGAAACATTTTAATATTTTATATATATTTTATATCTATATTTTGAATATTTTATAAAATGTATAATATATATATGTTAGGAAATGATACATTTTTCAATTTTATCAATCAATCAAAATCAATTTTAAATGTTATCCATGACTATAATTTTAATGTCTGCTAGATAAAGTGTGTAAGAAAATCTTGTTCAATATTAAAATGACAGTTTTATAATCAAATAAGATTTTTATTTCTAATGTGTATGTGCCCACATATTTCAAATTTTTTATTGAGTCTTTTTACTGATTACAACTGTCTATGTGCTGTAAATGTTTTAAAATTTTTTCATAATATTTTGAATAGCATTTACTCTAAGTTAAAATATTTGTATAACTCAAATTATTAGCAGGCGTTCTTAAAACTTAATGTTGTTTCAAAGAATTTTAAAGTATATTGAAAAATAATCATTGTAATAAATTAATATATCTTTAAGTCAGGATGATTAGCTTTCCTGGATCGTGAACTATTCTTAAATTTTTACTTGTCCTTCAATCATCTTCTTTGATGATCAAGCAAGTATTTTTTTAGATGTATGAATCGAAAATTAACATTGCTGATTACCTAAAAAATGTTTTAGTGATCCACTGGTAGATCGTAATTCCTGTTAAGCCAACTCCTGTTTTAGATGAAAATAAAATGCAAAGGAGTGTCCAGCCAAGTTTGTTAAAAGGATCCTAATTTGCTAGCTTACTAGCTTTTTTAATTTTGAAAAGAAAAAAATTTAATTAAACACTGAAGAGATTAAATGGATTAATCATTTTATATTTGTTGAATTGCTGTTTATTGCAAGCGAAAATAATGAATTATTATACAAAAAGTGCTTATTTTATATATAGATTTTTACTCTAGATTTCTGTATTAATATATATAGTTTCCACCATCTTTAAATATGATATTAATATGTGATTTATAGGATGATAATGTATAATTTGTTATGTACTTATGTTCATTGCCTTTTTGTTAACAATTTAACTTAATTTATGGCTTTATATAACATCGATTTTAAAATATTGCTCACTTTCTGGTATCCAAATACATGTCTATAAATACATTTTGTCAACTATATAATTATTTGCCAAACTTTTATATCTTATTTTTTTACTTCCCTGTAACAATGAATTTATGGAAACATTTTAAATGAAAACCAGTTCCAACTTTTTATTTTTGCTTGTGCTCAGTTAATATTTGTTTAATATGTTGAAACACATTTTTAAAATGTAATAAATTATAACAATAAAAAATATAAATGTACACTTTTATTTGAAACCAATTTAACCCTCTGATGATTCTCTAAAATTAGTTTCCATATTTAAATAAATTGGCATTCGGGAATTTTAAAGATGATGGAATTATATTTTGTTTTTATTGTGTAGTGATAATATTTGTGTGTGAAGGAAGGTAAAGTATGTGAGGGTAAAAATGGTAAGATTTATGATTAGAAAATTTATAAAATAAAGTTTGGTTGAGGTGTTTTACAATATGGTAAGACGGTATACTGAAAAATTATTATAAACAACACCTCTTGGGTTTTGTGTAAAGAAGGAATATTGAATTAAAACAATGAAGATAAATCCTGGAGGGAACAAATTTACAAGAGTTTAGAACACTTGAAGGAGCTTCTCCGATTCTTTATTATGTCTGCGCTTTATTTGGGTAAGTTCGGTAAGTTTTTAAATTAAAGTTTAAAGTGTTATGATGGGGAACTTAAAACAATGTCTTATTGGAATACAGTTTAAAATTTAAATTTATAGTTTTCTTAAACTTTTTGACATGACAGCCCATCGGGGGATCAAGGTCTATTTTCTTGACTGAGGGCGATTTTTCGTAATTATTCAAATCAAATTACACCTTAATAGCCCATGTAATAAAAATGTAGATAATAATAAAATTACATTGCATTTGTAAATAAAACAATATTCTTTGTCCGATGGTTACAATAATCATATTACCGTCATAATTTGAGAGTCCTATTGAATTTTTAATTTTCCCTTCACTGATTACAAGCGCTTTAAAAAAATACTTTACCTTATTAGAATTATAAATTTAAACAAGCACATAATTCCAAATTTTTTATTCTCTGAAAAATTACAAGCTTAATTATATTTAATTGTTACACGTTTAAATTCTCAAAATATAAACAATTTTTTTTAAATCTTTACCTTTCACAAGCACATTTCAATGCAATAGGATTTTTATTAAAAGTTAGGAAGAAAAAATTAAGTCATGAAATGTGTTTTTTATGTAATGATTTAGCTCTTTGAAATCTATAAATTTGGAAATTATAACTTCATTATTATAGATTTGTTTCAATACTTAATACTCTTACACTAATTTTCTAATAAAAATCCTAATGCACAAGTTTTTTCATTTTTAAATTTATAAATTTGAAGTATTGCTGTTTCATCTAATGTAAGTATTACAGGTAAGACTTTTTGAAACCTAATGGTTTCATTTATGGCTAAATAATTTTAAATTTTAATCACATTTTTGTTTTGGTTAATTTTTTCCAAAATTTAGCTGCTTACAAACATGCAGATGGTAAAAAAATTGATGGAAAAAGAGTGTTAGTAGATGTGGAAAGAGGTAGAGTTGTACGAGGATGGTTACCTAGGAGATTAGGTATACTTTTTTAAATGTATATAAATGTTAAATGAATGTTATATATACACATATAATTTTTCATATGTCAACTAATAAGGCAGATTGATTATTTTAATGGAAAATGCATATAAAATTAGGCTGAACAAGTTTAGGCAAATTTAATAGTTGAATAATTTATTAATATTAAATAAGATATTTTGTGGGGCATGCTAAGATTTGCTCTTTGAGACAAAATTTGAAGTACTTTATGTCTTGCTATCTTAACAGCTAAAAGCAAATATTTGATATCACACAATAAATAGTCAAACATAGCAAGACATTTGAACATTTGGATAATTTAATTTTGCAGTAAGACTTTTCATAGATAGTGAACTTAACTCAAATGTTCAAAGCAGTAAATTATTTTGAACTCTTAAATACACATTCTAAGAGATATCCAGTGTTCATCTCTCATTATTCAACAATGAATTGGAGATATTCAAAGGTAAACTGCAATAAAATTTGGAAACAGATGCTACTTTGGTGCTCTGCCTTTTATTGCTTGCAAACAGTTAATTTTAATTTCTAGAAATATCCTGAAAAGCATGCGAGAAAGTTCCCTAAAGGAATTGGTCATTTGCGATCGCAATTGATTATTATCATGAAAGTTCCAGTGCGTTTTAATTTTCTTAAAAATAAATGTTAAGATGTATAATCAAAGGAGTATTGATAATACATCTTAACATTTATTTTAAGTATTGAATGAAAACTGACATTTTGTGAAAGTTGATCTCAAAATGGCTGCATGGAAATTGTCTTGTTAGCTGCATACTGATGAACTACTATTCTTAAAATGATCATGTGGAAGGTACTGCCTTACAATTCTGACTGATGATATTAAGTTATTATACAATAAAAATAAATTATTGAACTATATATTTTTATTTCCATTGATAATTTTCTTGATATTATTTTTATCAAAGTTAATTGTAATTTTAATGTTGTTAGTTATAAAATTGTAATAAAAAGAATATGATTCTTAATTTGTTACTGATTTAAAAATTCAGGCATAATGATTTGCCCTTACAAGTTTTTGTTTTATTAAAATTCTATCACTTTTACCAATTTCATATAGGACAAATATGCAGGTACTTTCCCTTAAAAAAATTATCAAGTAAAAATGGATAAAATAATTGTGAAATATATATACCAGTTTTAAACATAGGTCAAATCTCAGTTTTGTCTTTTGCCGATTAAAATACTTGACTTTTATTCAGTGTAATTTTTTCCAGGAAAGAAAAGATTTTGGATATCTATTTGTTGTTATCTAATGGCGATGTTTATTATTTACAACACAAAAATATTGTATGAACTGAAAGTTCTTTATATTGACACAAAGATAAATCCTATTGAGATAGCATAAGGGCATTTTTATAAATTTTCTGTTATTTACGCATAGTAGTATCAAGAGTAAATTCAGGAAGAGTGTTTAACAATATTTGTCTTTTTGCTGATGAAATATAAGGCTATGTAGTAATACATGGAAATAAAATTTTGTTTAATTGCATTTCTTTCTAAACAAATTTTCTGCTTTTTTCTCAATTTATTGTTTTATAATGATGGAAATATTTACACTCATTGTAAATGTAACATTAATAGGAGGTGGTCTTGGGGAAACTAGAAAAGGTGGACCAGAGGTAAATGTGAAGCATTCTGGAAGATCAGAACAGCGTGCAGATGATCGTTACTATATGTAAGTTCACATATTTAAAAAAAAATTGCCAATTTTTTTCTGGCATTTTAGCCTTAAAAGTTGAAGTTTTGTAGAAGTTAATGCTTTATTTGAAAAATGTTTTTTTAAAGTATCATCATTCATTCAATATATTACATTTTTATTCTATATATAATTTATATATTGTTGATATAGGAATGTTGTGAAAAATTGAGATTGAAAAAAAATAAGTATGGTGCTTAGAGATTACCCATATCTTTAGAAAAAGAAAGAAAAATTCATTAGGGAAAAATTTAATTATGTATTAAATTCATATAAATTATTTTTCCTGACACAACCTGAATTACTAAATTTTAATAGTAAAATTATTTCCTCATATTGTGTCAGAAAAAATTATAATGAACATTATTTTTTATTTTACAATTATTTTACAATTTTGATCTAAGTCAGTTTTGGATTAAAAAAATATAAAGCTTATTTACAAAACTATCAAATTACATTGAAAGCAAAAAATATTCATAAATTTTAAAATAAATGAGAGCAGTTGGTGATTACAGACAAATCTCTTAACATTTCTGGTACCAACAGTTATTCCTTTTAGACAAAAATCAATAGCAGACAATCCATGTGAATTTAAAAAATTAGAAATAAAAGAAGCTCTTGAATCCTATTTAATATAGATTTTTGATGCACTTAATAAGAGAGAAATAAATTTTCGGTCTGCATTTAAAATTGAATTTACACATTTCTCTCTATTTCATTATATTAATATAATTATGTTAACTAACACTTTTAAAGAGTAATTCTATTCCTTCATCTTTTCCTTTCTATAGGGTTATTGTCTTTAATGCAAAATTAATGTTGATAATTTTCTTTAAAGTTTTCAATATATTAGATATCATTCCTGAGACTACTCTATTGGAGATCAATACTAAAGTTTAAACACTACATTTTCTTAATAGGCGACTATTTTATTTAACTATATTTTATTTGTGATCATTTAAAAAAAATTAATTTGACCAATTGCATCAGTTTTGATTGACTAACCTTGATTCTGTGTAGTGAACTTTTGTGTTGTGTACATTAATTCAAAGAAAACCTTTAAAAGGAGAATTTTTTTTCACTGCAATGCAATTGATTGCAACAACTTTGAAATTAACATAAAAATTCAAGAAAACTAATCTGATTATTTGAAGACAAATTTGCTTATTTATATTGTAACTACTATTAACAATTTTAATTTGGTACGAGAATATGTTGAGTCATTTAGAAATGTATGATTGTGAGCTGATTACTGACGAGTTATGTCATGTTCTTAGACATCAAGTAGGAATGTTACTTACATTTATATAAGACTAGTAAGAAATTTATTTAAATGAAAATAATTTATAGTTAAAGCATTTATTGATTTGTAAGTAAATTACCACAGACTACTAAAATAACCTTTCTAATTTAGTCTTAATGTGATTTTTTCTAAATATAATATTTTCTACAGACAATTCTCATGCTCATGTGCCTTTACAAAAGTAAATCTTTAGTAGAGGCAAGATTATATTAAGAGAATATAAAAGCTATAACAAAATGAAAGAAATTTTATAATTTGTAATCAATTTTTTATCTGAAATGTTAATTTAGATATCTCAAGGCCTTTCAATTAGTATTATAGTATGTAATTTAAGTTTTGTGATAATATAAATAATAAAAAATTATAAATATCATTTTATGATGCAAAAATTTGATTCTGAAATTTCACTTGAATCAGTTATATTTTAATACGAAACCCAAAGAAAAAATTTTTTTTTAATCCTGTACGTATAAAACTGTTATAAGCTACATTTAAAGGTCTTTCAATAACCCTAACTAATTGAAATAATCTATTATTTCAAACTTTGATAATTTTTTTTAAAAAATACTTAGTCTCCAACATCTTTCAAATAATTAATGACAAGCGTTTCTATATAGTGTATCAATTATTGTGAAAATGGTTATGGAATATAGATTAAAATTTGAGAAATGTATTTTAATATTGATTTTGGAATTTGTTAGTTTGTCTATTAAAGTCTAAATTCTTAATAATGTTTCCAAATATTCAGGGATCGGGAAAGAGACCGCCCAGAAAGACCTGAACGAAGGAGAAGTCGAAGTAGAAGCCGGGAACGAAAACGCAAGAGTCGTAGCAGGTTTGTGCTTATTGGTTTCTTCAGAAAAACATGCATAATTTTCTATTGTAGTACTAAATATTTATTCAAATAAACATAATTTAAATTTATATCGTTGTGTATAATAGATTCAAGTAAGGATTCTTTCTTATGATAGTTTAATCTATTTGACAAATATTATGTAGAACAAAATATTTACAGTTCATTCCTATATTGTTCAAACTTTTACAATTATTAATTCCTTTATTTGCTCACAGCAAAGAGATAAAAATTTATTGAAACTATAATTCTTCATGATAAATTAATGAAAACACTTACAAGTATGTATAGAAATTGAAATCATATTTTTATAAATGAGTGATAAAGTCACTATTAATCTAAATCTTTATAACTTAAAATTTAATTTTTATATACACTAATACTTATATATTGACTGTTACAAAATTTACATTTTTCTAATATTTTACCATTTGTGTATTCTTGATTTCTCATTTATTATGCAAAGATTATATATATATATATATATATATATATATATATATATATATATATATATATATATATATATATAATATGCATACATAAGAGAAACTGAAATTTTAAATCAATATCATGAAAATTTAAATTCTTGGAACTTTTTTAACTGGAATAGTCAGGTTTCATTGTCACCGAAAAAGTTATTTTAAAAGTACCGTTCGCTCAAGAACTTTATTAATCTTGGGCATTCTTAATTTGTCTTGATTAATATAAAAAACATGTTACTCAACTATTTTTTCTTTAAAATTATGTGAGAAACTTTTATTTTCTTGATTTATTTTTACATTTTGAGAAAATTTTCTTTTTTACTGCTATTTCTATTTATTTTGCTTAAAATATGTTTGATCTTATTAAAAAATTTGGAAACAAGATATCTAGTTTTTTTCTGAAAATCACTCAGAAACTTGCTTTTATCTTTGGTTCATTTTCAAATTCACCAATGCAGTTTGAGGTTTTTTTTTTAGGTCAATGTAAGCTGTTAGACTTTTTTTTTTAAATTCCCATTTACACAAGTTTCATAAATCAGTTTAATGATTCATTGAATTTCAAAGCTATAAATGTTTATATTGTTTTAAATTTTAGCTTGTGTGTGTATTTTGAATATTGTATTTGCTTGTAATTTGTGCATAGAAACAATTAAAAATAACTTAGTGCTTTTTAAACAAATACTTGCTTAATTAGAATTACTTGTTATTTTGTTTATGTAGCTACTTTAATTTGTTATCTATTAGCTTCTTTGTATAAAGGTTTAAGACATTACTTTGATAATTTAATAAAATTGTTGAATAACTAGGTACTTGTATAAAATATTTTAAATTCTAAGTTCAAAAAATTATTTACTAGTTAGAAGAGAAGAAATTACAGTTAGTACCTATTTTCTATACTAGTACCTATTTTCACTTCAAAATTACATTAACATTTCATGATTTAGTTGATCATTTAAAAAATTTTACAGCTTAAAAAGAATAGAATCGTCCTCATGGATAAAATTATGTTAGTTTTTTTATGCCTTTTAAATTTCATTTCAAATCGATATTTTTAAGTTAATAAATATCACTGAAGTCACAATGTAATTGCTAGACTGACAGCTAAAGACTACCTAGATTCTATAGTTTGTGGGTTTCTCATGATGTTTGAATAAATTAGGAATGCATTAAACTATAGGTTCTGATTGAATTATCCCTTATGTATGTGAAAAGCAGGTGTAGAGCAGCAAACCATCCATCAGATACTTATCCATATTTTAAGAATTGATAACAAATTAATATTCTTAGGAAAAATGCCATTGAAACTTTTTTTTTTTTTTTTTTTTTTTTTTTTTTATTATTATTATTAAATTTAAAAGTTGCTTTCAATGAAACAACTGTTGTTTTACAATGAATGAATAAGCTTTCCACTTTCCATTGTATATATTAAAATGTTGGATTTGATCCAAGGAATGAAAAATGTTCCTAATTAATACCTTATTCTTTACTTAATGGCTATTTGAAAAACTAATTTTTATAAATCAAAATATATAATTGAATTATTTTAAGTTGGATATTTTGCTAAAAGAAATAATTAGGTTATTATAAATGTTGTATACGTTTTGGCGTTTTGAACACCAGATTAAATATAAAAGTTTTATTTAAAGAATTTTTTATTTATTGAAAAAGAAATAAATTCAAAAAATGCTGTTTTAAAATAAATTTTAACTTTTGTAAATATTCTATTTTAAGCAATAGCTGAACATTGAAACTTGAAGTCCATAATTTTAATAATGCTGAATTGTCAGCTCTGGCATTTTCAGTTCAATTGTTTGTGGGTATGGATGATTTTAGTATTTCCAAATGCATTTGAGACTCGGTTAGCCATGTGCAGAAAGGGACCGTGAATGATATCCAAATTATAATAGTTTCCAATTTATTTATTATTTAATATATTAAATTTCTAATTTGCTTTTTTACTATAACTTTATCATCAAATAAAAAGTTTCATAAATTATAAATGTATTTTAATCGTGTGTATTTCTTACATATTTCCAGGAGTCGTGACCGCCATCGTAGTGATCGTCATAAGAGAGAAAGATCGCGTGATCGTGATGGCATAGGTGCAGATAAAGTAGATGGCGTTGATGGTACTGGAGAACCTGGAGCAGATGGAGAAACTTCTCGCAAAGAACGTCGTAGAAGTAGAAGCCGTGACCGCAGGAGAAGACGCAGTCGCAGCCGAGATCGAAAGCGTAGGGATCATGACAAGGACAGGGAAAGTCGTCGAGAACGTGAGAGAAATAGAGGTAGTGACAGAGAAGAAAGAAAAGTGGCTGTTGAAGAACCTCCTATGCCTGAGCCTAGCCAAGAATCTTTCCTCAATAACGAATATGATGGAGAATATAATAATTTTAACAATAATAGTATGGAAGCAAGCAACTTTGAAGGATATTAAAAAATCCTTTAGGAATTATTTTAATATTACTGAGTTATTAAATCACAAATTATGCTTTCATTTGTCAATCTAAAATAACTGCATTGTAGATGTTTTTCATATGTTGCATATTCAAATAAATATTTCTTTTACTTTGCTGTGACTAATATTTGTAGTCTTTTCTTATTTTAAGTAAAACACTTGTTAGTTTATAAAATTGCCAACAAAACTTAATTTTTTGTTCTAATTACCAACCAAGCTCATAAACTATTGTCTTTTTAGTAAGTAATGATTGTAATACAAAAAAGTAAACAAGAAATACTTAATATTAAATGTAAAAAAACTTGTCCCAACATTTTGAAAATTATTTGGGGAATGTTATTTTATCTATTGCTCTTAAATTTGGGAAAAGAAAAAAAAAATTTCTTTTTCACACATTAAATTCAATCTTTGACAGAATTATAAAACAACTTTTTCTCTCTTTCTGTTATGTGTATTCTAAAGTAAATTTATTTTTTATAGATTAAATAATGTATTTCTTACTTATTAGTATATCATGAAGTATTACTGTATAATACAGTAAAAAAAAGGGGGGGGGAGAATGATGTTACTTAAAGACGAAATTAAAATTATTAAGAAGTAACTGAATTAGATGTGCAACTTATTCAAAATTTTAAAGCTTTCAAAAGTATCACATAGCAAGCTAGATTTATCTCAGAATGATCCAAACGACATCATTAACATGGAAACCTAGAACAATTTTTATATTTTGTACAAAGCTCTTACAAATTGACTGCTCTAACCAATGAATTTCTGTAATTTTTCACAGGTGATTGGTCAGTTGTGTTTTTCATGTTAGAAATTTTTTGGATTTAATTGTATAATTTATTGTAGATCTTCCATGTATTTTATGTATGCAAGAATAAAAAGCTATTTGTAATTAAAAACAATTTTCTTTATTAAAAAAATTACATCATAAAGTTTTGGATTTTCATTTAAAATTTGTGCCATACAATTCTGTTATCTGATTCATCAATAAATTATTGCTTGTGAGAATAATATTTAATAATGGAATCCAATTTATATAAATTTTGTTCTGCACAATGATTTTAATGTTCAAAAAATAAAAATTCACCATGATAAAATTTAGAGAAGTTCGTTTTATAAAGATATGGCATTTATAATAATCTTTTAATAATTGTAAGATAAGTCATAAAATTGATATCAAAAATCAGTACCAACTAATGTTAGGATACAGCAGAATGATTTAAAAATGCTTTATAAACAGTTTTAAACTAAAGGAATGAAAAATAATCCCTTAAATTGCAGTAGGAAACTGGTAGATGGATAACTTTTCGTTTCAGAAGGAAATTATAAATGTAGGGAAATGTCACAGAGAAAGTAACAAGTACCTAAAAAATTTGAGTTTAATTATGTTAAAGTAATTACGAAATTATTATTTTAATTAGGTTCTTCAATTTTAACATTTTAAAATACATAGTTAAAAACTAATTTTTGAAAAGTATATTATGAATATAAAAAAAATATTCAAATGATTAAAGATTCCACTTAATAGTATTTATCCAAGAGGTTGAGTGCCAAAAATTATTTCTTTTAATAAATTTTAATTTCCAGAAAATTTTTGATTAGATGAAAAATAAATTCTGACACCAGACAAGAGTACTGATATAAACTGATAGTAGAAGCATTCACGCATGAGAATTCAGAGAGCTAATATTTTTGGATGCACAATTTTCTGATCTAACGATTGTTTTGCAAATCTAAAATAAATCAATAAAATACAAGTTGGAATAAAAAATGTTAGCTGGATTGATAAAAATGAGCACCATATATTTTTATAGTATTTATGCACTATTTATATTTTAGAAATTACAAACCATTGCTTATTGTATCTATGGTTTTTATTCTCACATTAATTTGTATTAAAAGAATCCTTGACGAATTTTGCAAATGTATGTTATTTCCACAGGGGAAAAAATCTATCAAAATAAAAAATTTTTAATGTTCTTAGGGTTAAATATTTTTTAATATTATTAAAATAGACGAGTCCTAAAATAATTTTGTTACAAGAGTTTAAATTGAAATTATTTATACACACATGCATAAAATTTAGAAACTTTTAAATTTTAAAACTAAAATGTTAATTCTTATTAAAAATAAACTATAACTGAAAATGTGAAATAAGTTATTTCAAGAAATTTTACTACCTAGAATTTGATATTAAAAAATATAAAAAAATAATTTCATTTCTTCCCTTATTTTATTGAATCTTATAATAATTAAGATGAATACACAGTATATTTCAAGTCCTTGAGTCAAAAAGAAATTCCAAAAATGTTATTTTACAATGATAATTGTAATTTAATGTCATTGTTTTGTATAAAAGTTACCCATTATACTAATGCATACCTGAAGGCTATTACAAAACAATATGTACATTGTCTTCATTTTCAGTGGTTGTAAAAAAACTGATGAATTTGTACAAGTATTCTGAAAAATTTAATAATGCCCATTACATTTTTTGATTTCGTTCAAATGTCAGTCTGCGTTAACTTTTTGTACACAAGTTCAAAGGATAATCCGATCAAAAAAAAAATTTTTTTTAGAGTGGATTCTGAACTATTACAAATATTCCTAATTGCTGTGAGACTCAAACAAATGAGCTGTTAAATGAAGAGTTAAGGTCACCAGATTGGCTTAAATTTCGTTGTTATAGAAAAAATTCATTTCATTGGCCTTTGAAATCCAATTTAAAAATTAGGTTTCAATCGTATCACAGAAACCTACTACCAAGCAACAACTCTCATTATATTATATAATATGCTTGCAAATTCAAGGAAGGAACTAGCAGACTATATCTATTCTCTGAATATCTTTAAAGTAAAAAATCTCTCTCTCTCTCTCTTTTTTATTTATTTATTTATATTTTTTTAACAAAGATTTGATGTATAAAGTTGTGTCTATAGCTTTTATGACAAGTACTATCTGCCAAATGTTAGCTTAATTTAGCTCATATCAAAATCAAAACATTTACATGGAATACTACAAAGCAGCAAATATAACTTGAGTAGCGATTAGCTTCATTTTTCCAAAATAGTATGCTGATCTTTCAGCCAGCTTACAATAGAAATTTAATAGAACTTTCTCATTAGAAAATAATCATCAGGAACATGATAAAAAAAAATCAAATCAGTCTCATGCCATGTTTAGAATAATTTCAAAGAAGCAACATTCGTCAAATGTGTTAGAGCTTTTACCATCACAAAAGTATAAAAATTAGTATTTTCATACTTTTGTGATGGTAAAGTTCTTACTATACACAATATTTCATAATTTCCATGCATAGCAAAAAAAAAATGGTTAAATTAGATAGGGATCAGGCGATTTTTTAAGGTTGAATTCTCTAAAAAATATTTAAAATAGTCTCTATCGTCTCTATCCGAACTCAATTAAAGAATCGCAATGCTTGTTTCAATACATGTCATTAATAGAGTATTTTATTCAGATAGTTTGTGATACTGTTATTTAAAGGAAATCGTTAGCCAGAAGTTGCATTTACTTCAATTTATTGAAAGCTCTTTGGATTGTTGCAAATACTTAGCTTCATATTGAATTTCACACATAATAGTTACTCAATTTCTTTGATGTTTGCTAAGTTTTTCATAAATAATCTAATAATTAACTTCCACTTTTTTAAAAATTTATGATCATCTTGAAAAACTGAATAATTTTTTTGTGTGTGTTCAAATTCTGCTTTGTTAACTTCCTAAATAAGTAGAAAATTATAGTGATTCAGGATGGAAGATAAAAATGGAAAATTTTTATAGTTAAAATCATAAAAAGTTATTTGCGATATTATTGTTTGTCAGATTTATTCACAAATTGATGAATGTTTTATTAAGATCTAGCTGTCCATCATATAAAAGTAAAAACTATGTTCATCATATAATAATCATATATTATAAGATGATTATAGCTTTTACTTTTTTAGTAAATCATATAAGTAAATGTATAGTTTTAAAAATTAATTGTATTTCAATTATTATCAATATTTTTAAGATGAACTTCGTAAAATAAAAAAGAATTAACTTCAGACAATTTTTGAAATTTTCTTTTAAACTTTTATTAAACATACAGTGGCCTGTTGTGCAGCCCTGGTTTGGTATTAACAAATAGAAAATTTTTAATTTTTTCTAAGATTTATAGTTTTTAATGTTTTTAGTTTTATGTAGCAATAAAAAAGTATAATTAGGTCTCTATTATCATAGGTATTCCTTAAAATCAAGAAATTTTTTATAAATATATCATGAACATGATTTTTTTATACAGAAGGATTTTATTTTTTCAATTAAATAAAAAATAAACAAAGTCAGAAGCAATGAAAATTTACAAAGTCGTAACTAACAATCTGTTAACTGAAAATGTTTCATCTTTTTATGTAATACTTAATCAGAAATTGTTTAAAGATTACAAGCCGACTTTTTTTTTTTAAATTATTAATAAATTTCCACAGATTTGCACCCTTGAGTAGATAAATAATTTCTACCATGTGTACGTAATTAAAAAAATATATTGTAGGTGTAAAAAAATTCTTCAAATCAAACTATTAAAATACATTTTTCTCTCTCTCAAATATTTTTTTAAATTTAAAAAAACTTGAATAAATATTTCACAAAATTATAAGTATTTATTGTTTGAAAATATTACTACATATTTTACATTTTAAGTAAAATGAATCGTAGACAAATTTAAAAACGAATAATTTCGATATTAAAAGGTCATTGAATTCAAAGTGATAAAATTCGTAGCATTTTATTTAAAAGGTAGATCTAATTTTGTCGATATTTCAGCGCTTACACCCGTTTAAGAATATCTCCCATTAGTTGATATTATCTCAGCGAATTGATTGAAATACTGTTAATTTTTCATTCCTTATCTTTCATTTTTTTTAATATATGTATCATAAAAATTTGTTTACGATTATACATTCGTTCGGTCATCTTTTGTAATTGTGATCTATTCGATATTCCTAGAAATTTCTAGAGTTTATTCAGGTTAGAACTAGATGCTGCTGCCATCTACTGGAACGCTCTCGAAAGAATTAGAATTTTCTAGTATTTTCCTCCTAACGATTTGCCGGTATATAAAGACGGGAGCAGTCGTTACCCGGCATGGTTTCGCATTGAGTTCTGATATTTTGAGAATTCGCAGAGCGACTAAAACTTTCTCTCCTTGTTTATCTTGCTACATTTGCCTTCTTACTTGTGTGTATTTGAGTTAATTGAATACTTTACAGAATGGAATTGTCACTTCTTCCATTTTTCGAAGATTTTCCTCTTCTGCGGGCTCAGAACGGACATCCCCACCGACGAAGAGCTAGGCCATTGATGAGAAACTTACTGGACTCTCTGGAGGATAATCTAGATCAGAAAGTGGGATTTGTGTACCGACGACTTCCCGGAATTCTCCAGGAGCTATCTGACGAATTTGAAAACCGTACTTCAAGCTCGAAGAAACGAAAACGTCCCGCTGAAGATGCTCTGACTACTTACGAACCCAAATCCAAAGTTCAGGTGGCCAGAAAGGATGACAAATTCCAAATCAGCTTGGATACGTCTCACTACCAGCCACAAGAGATTCAAGTAAAAGTGGTGAATGATAAACTCACTATTTCAGCTAAACACGAGAGCAGCAATGATGATGTGTACGAGTTCCACGAGATGTATCGTTCTTTCACCCTGCCGGACGACGTTGATCCGGATGCCCTGACGTCTCGTCTGAGTGCTGGTGGACAATTGACCGTGGAAGCTCCTGTAAAGTCTACCAGTGAAGCTCCAAAGGAAAGGAATATACCGGTAATTCGGAATGAGCCATCTACACCAGAGAAAACTTCATCGCCATCCAAGAAGACTGTGGACGCGAAGAATTAATTTGTGAACTGTTTTTTTTATTTTCATCAAAGAAGAACATTCCTGTGTGTTTAATATGTGTGAAAAATTGTAGTCAATTCATTCCTAATCATACTGTTTATTTTTAGTTTATGTGAGCACATCAATTTTTTCCAAGTGTAGCAGTTGTAAGTAATTCATTGTATTATTTTGTGAATCCTCATTTAATAAACAACATTTTCTTTATATTTTTTGTTTTATTTATTTGAAGGTACATAACATTTAGAAATATTATAAATTTAAAGAATGCAAAATATCTTAATTGTAATACATCGCATAGAAGGTATATTTTGAATTCATAAAAATTAAGCTCTTAGTATTAATATAAATTACTTGCCCTCTAAATAACTTAAGTTCAGTGGAATAGAATTTTATAGAAGTGAAAGAAAAAATAATTTTTAATTTCAGCGATTAGAAACTATTTCATTTAGTTGGTTGAATTGTCATTGTACATATTCCTTTTTTGGTTAATACACAATCTTTGTCAGTTGACAAAAATGAGTATTTACACACAGACTCAATAAAATTATCACGTTTAAATGTTACCTTGTTAAAGTACAAAACTAATGAGTGTGATACCAATAGATTTTAATTCATCATTTACGAATTGTCTTAAGAATCTAAAATGTAATTTTTAAAATATGTAAAATGTTGCAACACAGTTGCTGGGTGAGATGATTATTATACAAGAACCTTACAGATAATAAGTTATTAAAATTCTGAAATTTCTTTTTAAAAATTTTATGTAAAATCATCAAAATTACCCTAATCAACAATTTTAATAATTAGATTATTTTAAATTGATTCCATTGAACAATGAGAAATAAACTTGTTTTAAATCAAATATTTCTTCAGGTGTAAATTGTGTGGAAATTCTGTCCTTTTAAAATTCAGAATTGATTGGCATTTGTGATTCTTAAATACAATTGTGTTGACATTCTGATAAAAAGAAAATTATGACAGGAACAAATTCAATTATATAGATTTGTTAATATATTAAAGAATTTAATGCTAGAGCATATTTTTAAAAGTCATGAAAATAAAAAAAAATATTTAAAACTTAATTTATTGATTTGCAAAGTTTTTGAAATGTAGTTATCATAAAAATCTAGAAATTAATGAAGTTATTTTTCAGTCCTCTCTCCATAAATCAAGTATTAAAACCTGATTAAAATTAAGGATTGTCTCTCGAATGTAAAATAAAAGTTATTATACATATAAAAGTATTATACATAGTTCAAAAATTAATGAAAAATATATAAGTCACATTTTTATGTTAATCATAAGTTCTTGTATGACAGAATATCTAATAAAAGGAAATATTAAAATAACAAGTCATTGTATATTTTTTAAATTTGTTACATTATGACTAAGATTTTACATTATTCAGAGCTGACAAAAAAAAAAAATTATTTTATCTACCATCAAAATAAAAAATTTGAAATTAGTTTTTCTATAGAAGGTTATAATTAAATATATATGTATACACTTACACATATATTTAAAGTGACACACACACACACAAAACTAATTGCTGATATTTTTTTCATATTTTTAATTTGAATTTTTAGTTCAATATTTATTGAATATTGTACAGATTTCCTTAAAACTTAACTGCTCTATTTTTTATAACATATTTTAAGATTCATATTTGTAATTAATCTCTATTGATCTGTCAAACAAATACAATTGCTATCAAAATCTTATGTGCATGTCAGTTCTATTTATTAATTATAAATATTTCAGTACGTGAAGCTAGGTATTATGTTGAGCATAAATATTAAATCATTTTCTTTAAAAATGATGTATTTTTTTTTACTTCATTCTCACCATTCTTTAATTATGTGGATGTATGTGCTATTTTTTATTTGTATTTTATGCCACTACAATTCTAATCTAAAACAGTATATTACTTAAACATTTGGCAAAATGAAAGGTAATTTTTTAGAAAATAAGAAAGATGCATAATTGTTTTTGTTTTGAAATCCTTTTAAGGATTTTTATAATTAAATCTATTTCAAACACTACTTGGTTAAACATCTAACCAATTAAGATTTTCTATGATATTTAAAAAATTTTTACTAAAAAAAACTTTTTCTGTTTTTATTTCTTTTCCCTTTTTGATTTTTAACACATTAAATCTTATTTTTTTTATTCTCTGAGTAAGTGAACCATTATGTCTAACTTCTGCAATAATTATTTACTGCACTGGATTCATTCATTTCTGCTAAAATTTTATAGAACAAGCATTATAGAAAAGTAAGCTATGCTGCTTAGTTACGTTACAACCTGGATTTACTGAGAGAAGAGCATTAAACCGACAAGTGTGGCTAATATTCTGTTGAACCAATATTGCATATCAATAATGCAATTTACGTATAAAGTTAAACTTCCTGTGATAAAAATAACTAATAAAAATTATTTTTATATAAGATTTAGTAGAGCAACTCTGATTTTCATATAGAATATTCAGTAACTTTAGTTTCTACGTTTAGAAATCACATAATAGGTCATTATCAAAAAAATTTTTTTAAGATCTTTTGCAAAATGGTATCAAATGGCATGTATTGCAAAGATGAGAAAGGTGTGATTTTTCAGAATATTATAAAAAATTTTCAATGGAGAGATGGTATTCCTTCTTATGTAATCATACTTCAGATCTTTTTGATAAAATAAAGTCCAAGCTTTGCCATGATTTCTTTAATATTTTATGGTCATTTATTGCATTTTGATGTTTTAAATTTAATAAAATGCATATAAATCAAAGCGTACTTTGTTCTTTAGATTCATTTTCGAAAATGAGCTGGTTATAATTAAGATTATTGCTGGCTTTAAATACAGTAATAATTTTAGTTAGTCAAGAAATGTCAAGTTAAATAGATGATTATATTTTATGTTTATTTCAGTATGTTTACAGTTTTTAATAATTAATGAAAATATTTAATGTAATCAATAATTTACAATTTCATACTTTTCTTTATGATTAAATATTTTATTATAAAAAAATATGAAATTGGAAATCATTGATTTTCAAAGCAATGAAAATCAGTCTTTTGCTCCAATACATATGAAAAGAAGAACAAGTTTAGTGCTTTCAAACAAGGTGTGATTCATAAGCAATGTTACTTATCATAAATGATAAGAAAATTTAAATTTGCCAGCGTAGATTTTGTGTGTCTGTAATTAATTGTGTTGACATTTTTTTAAACAATTTCATTTTTTACATGGACCAAACTTCCGATTTTGGTTGCCCCCTTCAACTGCAAGTGTTAACTGTCAGAATTAAATTACTAAATATAATCTCACTACATTTTTTTGTATATTCAGTTATTTGCTTTAGTATATAGAACATTTGTACTTTTCATTTATTGTGATATTGATTATCATTTCTGATCCTTCATCTGTATCCTTCATAAAGATATTTAAGAAAAATAGATTTTCTTGTATCTATGTCAACGTATTAACTGTTCACGTAAATTATTATGTCATAACTACTGTTATGAAGTTGGTAATTCATAAGTGAAAAAAGTCTAATTGAATGTCACTAATTGAGTGCTATATTTTTCTTTGCAAGAAAGAGATCTTTGTATTTAAAAGAATATTTATTTGTAACAATCATAAGAGCTACTATAAATGATGAATGATAACATGATACTTTTTAAATTATAATTGCCTCTTCTGCCTATATAAAAATACCGAAAAAAAATTTTTCTTTAACACAATTGTTCATATAAAACTCATTGATAATTATTCTGATGTATCATATATACCATTACAAGAATCATAACTCACATTTTATAAGAAAAATTGCATTTGAATGCCACAAATGTGGGGTTGCGTTTTTCATTGAGAAGAGTGGTTGTATTTAGGAAATTCTAAATCATTTTTATTTAGAATATAAGTTCATACATACTTTTTCTAAATGATAATTTCAAATAATAATAACTGATTCGCAACAATGTGTTCCTTCTTCATGTGTCTTTGAATTCTTGTGAAACATTTAATATTCACTTCTAATTAACACTTAAAATTCTGACAATTGAAAAATAAATTTTTTAATTTTTTCTATTCATTATTAGTGTTTCTAATGAGAATAAAAGTGCTGAAATTCGGGAAAGATCCAATTAAATGTCAGGGAAAAATTATTTAAAGAAGTCCTCTTTTTACTTAAAAAGTTGTTTTTCAGTTGTTTTCTCAGTATTCTCTTAATTATATTCATTACATTGTTTTATAAATGAGTTCTCAAATGGAATGCTCTTGATAACCTGCTCTAAGTTTTAAAGAATTAAGTCTTAAAAAATTAAAGTCGTATAGAATTTTTCAGAAAAATTTAAAAATTTTGTAAGAAAAGTTTAAGAAATATTGGTAAAAAATCTATATTAAATTTTGAGAGTTCAGAAAAAATACCCCACTATAATACATGAAATTTGCACAACAAATATCAGAAAAAAGTGTCTTAAGTAGTTAATAAAATGAAAGTTTAGTATGAAAACATATTTTATGGTACTACATTATATAAAAAATTTTCCATAATATAATATTAGGTTGGGGAAAAAGTTATCCATTATTTTTTGGTAGACGTCTGTAGTGATCGCTATCTCGTAAGGTATCTATCAAACAATTTCAAATTTATGCTCATTGGAAAGGTGACATTTGACACTAAAATATTCTCTGACGGTTTTTTGTTTGATTAATTTAGTTATGAGTACAAGGTTTTAAAAATAGATGACAACAAACAGAAAATTCGATACATTTTAGTTTTTCTTTTATAATGGGAAAATGCTAACCAGGTGGCTAAAATTGTGAAAGGTGTTTATCTTCCTATATATGACTGTAACAACCAGTTACGTACAATTTTGGTTTCGTCGATTCCGTTAGGGTATTTGGATGCTAAAGATGCACCTCGCATGGATATAACATCGTCAAGAATGTCTATAAAATTATCAAACTTGACAGCATGTCAGCAGTCGTAGCTTCGCACAAGACCTAAAAATCTACATGAAAACTGTTTTAAACCTTTTTACAAAGCGAATCTGAAAGAAGATACAAAAAGTTCACATAAAAATAATGGATTTCTTTTTCCCCAAACTAATATAGATAAAGAGAATTTATAATTTTGTGAAAAAAAAGTAGAAAAAACTGCCATCAAAAGAGCTTCTTACTAGTTAATAAAACAAAAACTAATTATTCTTAATTTTTTATAGTTTACTTATTTATTTATTCACTGTGCTTTATAAGTTAAATGTTTTTAGAAAATTTAATCAAAAAGGTAGGGAAAGAAATCTAATTAAATGTTTGTACGAATTCATTTTAAGCTTTATTAAATGAATTTGTACAAAAATTTTAATTAGATATTTTATAATATATATATATATATATATATATATATATATATATATATATATATGATTCTTCACTTGCATGAAGAGAAATCTTTTTGGTATATCATTTCAATTTCCCATATTCTGCAACATATAAAAATCTATCATTCTAGTAATTTGTCCATCTATCTATCAGTATATTGCACAGCAAAATGAAACTTAATATTTTTGGCAAAAATATTTTACTTTAAAACAATAATTTCAAAAGATTATCTTATCTATTTAAAAAAAAAAATGCTTTTCTGTTTGATAATGATTTAAACTATATTAACTCAAGAAAATGTATGGAATGGAGTTTTATGCATTTTATTATGAAATTTTGGGAGAGGCACAATGTATCTCAATAAATGGGCATAACTTCATTGGGAAATATTTCTGTAAAAGTGCCATTTTATTCTTAATGACTTTTCCCAGTATACATTATGCATTTTTTTATTGAAATTTTGTTGTTTTATTAAAAACAGTAAATTATGTCATTTGAAATCTCATTATTTCATGAAATAAATTATAATAGAACAAAATATTTTGGAATAGTGATTCTTAAATTGTTTACTATTACAATCCTTATTACAGAATAAAATATTTTTATGAGCAAGATTTCTATTTTATTCTAGTAGATATTGATATTGAAAAATTCCTGATATATTTTCAGTCTATAATAATATTTGATCAATTGCTGGAAGAAAGGCAGATAGGGAAAAGCTAATGAGGAAGGCCCAGGCCCACAAAGGGCTGTCGTGCCAATGCTTATGATTTTAATATTTAATATACTTCTGTTGATAATTACAAGGGGATTTTCCATGTGATTCTAAGTATACTAATTACAATTTAACATGCTTGATTTGCAGTTGGTTTTACAATTAATTTAAAATGTTATGAGAAGTAATATATATATATATATATATATATTACTTTGTATTCAACTCAATTTTTAAATATCCCATAGTATTAATGCAGTTGTAAAGGCATAACTAGAAATTGAGCATTTGTTAAATAGTAATGCATGAGTAAACAGCTTAAGAGTCTGGCCTTACAAAATGAGTATTTGATATACATTATCCAGTTTTGACCAGTTTCAATTATTGAGAAGACTCCCAAATTTGTTTCTTTTAGAAATGTTATAAAAAGCTGTGTTTTTAATTTTAAATTTGTTCAGAATCAGTAATGTGTAGCTGGGCATGTATTTTTAATTTTAATCGAAGAAAGGCTGCCTTTCTATTGTCCCTTATCTCAAACTAAAAAAGCTAAAATGCCTTTTTAAATATTCCTTTCCATGGTCTTAATACAAAAAAAAAAAAAAAAAAAAAAAAAATATTTGGCTGAATTGCAATTTTGATAATTTTTTATAGCATTGTTGTACTATATAAATAAGCTGCACTTGATAGAGATACCTCATAATCACACTGAGACTAAAATTAAGTGCAACTTAGTTCATTGAGCTTGGTACTTCAGAAGACAAAAGAAAAACAGCTAAGCTATCATTTTATTCTAGTTTAAAAAAATTACGGTGTCAAACAATCTTTTCATCACATAGTAAGATGAATGATCTTTTGGGGTTAATAACCACCTCAATTTCAAGTTCCAGCCTTGTGTCAATTTGTATCAAGACATCATTTACGAAGTCTTCTGGAAGTTCATACAATCGTCAACTCAAATTTGAATTGAATGAGTTGAGACAACGTAAAATTGAAAAATTATCACTTCCAAAAATAAAAATTTTACTCGATTTTGGAAGAATAACAAAATCGATTATATATGACACAGAAGGTTCACTTTTAAACAAAACATGGAAAAAGAAGGTCTATTTTTAAATAAAATTCGTTCATTTTTAAAAAATTCGCATGGGAAATAAGTTAAAATTCACGCGTGAGCATGCGAGTAATTTGAAATGAAAACATGTAAGGTATAAAAATGTAATGAATATTAAAAGTAAAATGAAACATTAAATTAATTATGAATTCTGTTTTTAATAACATAATTTTTTTTCCTAATAATCACTAATTTCATAATAATCTTTTTTTTTTTTTTTTAATCTTAATTTTAAAATGTGATAAGCAAAAATGTAGAAAATTATTTGTATCAACGAAATTAATTTTCTTAAAATATAATTGTATCATATTTTAAGAAATATACATTTTATAATTAGTGTTAAATATAAATGAATGTATTTCTGAATAACAGGTATAATATTTAAAGTTCATTATCATATGAAGTAAATATCAGCATTCATTAAAATTTCTACGAATATTTGAGGAAAATTAAATGGTGAAATCATGCATTAATATAATAAAATTAATATTAAAAACTTTATCCATTAATGGTGAAAAAAAATGTGGAACGCTTCACGATTTTGCGTGTCATCCTTGCGCAGGGGCCATGCTAATCTTCTCTGTATCGTTCCAATTTTAGTATATGTACAGCCGAAGCTAGTACACTTAACATCTTAACAGAAAAAATTTATATACTATAAAATACTGACATTAGTAAAAAAGTGGTAGTCAAATACTTAAAAAAAAAAAAAAACAATTATTTAAATTTGTTAATTCATTTTAACAAGGAATCAATAATTTTATTTTTTGATTGCATATTTTTTATACTACTCATATTTTAAATGAATTATACAAAAAAAGCAGTTGCAAAAAATTTATTTCACGATTAATATGCTAAGTAGATACTTTTTTCATTAAATTTTTTAATTTATTTAGATATTTCACTCTTATAAATAATTCCAACAATTTTGTATGATATTTTAATTCCTAATAATTAATATTTAATTATAAATATGAAATACTAAAGAATTAACGACCATTAAGGAACTTCAAACATTTTTTTTCCTCTATGATATACTAACTTGAAACATTTAATAATGAGGAGGAACATATTGACAATATCTACTCCTCCCATTCTGTAGGAGGAGCGTAATCACTCCTCCCATTCTATAAAGTACGTAGCTGAGTGAAAAAGAATTCAAGATGTACCGCTCTAAAAAAATAATAATAATGAATAAATAATAATTGGATATTGTTTTTTTTATAAAATAATACTATAAACAAATATTTTATTCTATAAAATAAATTAAAAGAGTCACAAAATGCAGTGATCGACATTCAATAAGCACGATGATTACGATGTCTCAACGTGTCATTAAATTGAATCCGAAGCTTCGAATTATTGTTGGCTGGCTAGAGAGGGGCCAAGCATTATCCTAAGCAGCAGATGCCATTGGAGTTGTGATTTCCAGGATTTGAAACCATTTTTTGGAAATGAGAAATATGGCTAATCTTTTCTCGTCTAATCTCCTTCACATTATATGGCTGCATGTTCTCCAACCAATGATGTGTGTCACTTTAACAGCAAGGCGCGGTGTTTGTGTTAACTGAAGGAGAAATGAATGGCTCAATATTCTTTTCTCTGATGAATTCTATTTCTCTCTTCATCCTAAACATAAGCGTATTTTCATTTGATGGGAACGTGACCCTAGGAACAATCTTGCGTTGGTGCACAAAAGTGTAAGATTTGGTGTTGAGGAATGATGGTCTGTGTTGTCATCTACATGGATGGCCCCCATATTATTCGGAATAAAGCTCCGATCGGTTATCGATGTAAGGATGACTGTAGTTCCGTAGCTTATATTGGAGATGATTTCATGTTAATGAATGATAATTGGAGGCCCTATCATTGCTATCTTGGTGAATGATTTCCTTTGGGAGGAAGGAATCATACATATAAAACAGCTAGCATGCTATTTTAATCTCCGGACATGAATATAATTTGGGACATTCTAGGCAGACGAATTGCTAGTGGCCTTACAAACTAGTATCATCCTTGCATACTCTCCAAGGACATGAAAGAGCTCTTCGGGAGGAGTAGAATAGAATACCTCATCTCCTCATTAATAGACTTTTGAATCGATATCTCAAAGGTGTACTAAATTGCTGACTGTCAAGGAACTATAATCCCCACTGAAAAAGATTTTCTTTTAAGAAAACACATTTTTATTTGTTTTCTTTGTATGCATAAATTGCGTTTTTTCCCTTTTGTTCGAAAATGTTCATCATAAAACGCATTTTTTCTGCCAAACAAATATCACTTTATCTCATACAGCCAATTATTCCTGAAAATTATCGTCCCAAAAGCTTTCGCTCCTGTTTAGAAAAATTTAGGATAAAATTATTACTTAAATCATGTAATTTCTACAACAAGTTCTTTTACCTGAACAATATGGTTTCCACGAAAATCATTTAACTACTAAACAATCGCTAAGAATATTGGGATTTCTAAATTAAGGTTTGCGTCTAAAACAATTATTACAGTTAATGATTTTCATGGTCGGATCGTAGCAGAGCCCACACCTTTGCCGCGAATAATTTTGGTTGGCGATAAATTTCTCCAGTCTTGGAAATCCTACTTGGATAATTTAGATATGGTAAACATAACTATTTCTGAAATTTTTATTTCGCCATTTTATTCTGTCTTGGCGCTTTTTTTTACTGATTTTCATTGGCATTGGCAAAGCATTTGAGGAGAGTCTGGAATACCAGACTTTTAAATAAATTAATGAAGCTCAATTTCCGCATTGTGTTAACATAACTTATTAAGAAATATTAAATATTACTTATTGCTGAAGATATTGGAATTTCTAAGTTAAGGCTTACATCTACTCTGGTGTGCAAAACTTAAGCAACAGATGGTTTTTCTGCCATAACTCCGAGAGAAATCATCTGAGGGACATGAAATTCAGACATGAGACACATCATTTTGTACTTAAAGGATGATGAAAGCATAGTTGCACAAAAATGAATATAATGCATACAGTACGGAATCAAACAAAAATAGGCTTTATTGAACTTAAAGTACCCCTGCACAAGATCATCTGTCCAAGAGAAACAATAACAAACAGACGCTCCTTAGTATGGGATATGCCCTACCCTTCTGCATTAGTTACTTCGCACCGTCTTCCCATACTCAGCACCAGATTGTCCAGCAGTTCTTGCGGTAAGAGCCCATTCCTCAATCAGCATCTGTTTCAGATTCTGCGTGTTCCTCGTGGGATGCAATTGTGCCGCAATGCGTTTCCCAAAGCATTCCACACATGTTCTATGAGTACTCTGGCCAATCCATTTGAGTAATGTCTTCACTTTCCAGTAGCTGCTAAATAGCTTGAGTCCGATGTGGCCATGCATTGTCATCCATAAAAATGAAATCTGCTCCAATGGCACCTCGGAACAGACGCATTTGGGGAAGGATTACTTCGTGACAATAGCGATCTCCGGTTACAGAACCTCTGTCGAAAACGTGGAGATCAGTCCTCCCGTTCAACACAATGCTTCTCCAGACGAGAACTCTAGGATCACCATAACGTTATCTTTCCGTTATGTTACTGGGATGAAATCGTGTCTCAACCTCTCTCCAAATCAATTGGCGTTGAGAATCGCTTGTGGCATTGAAACGACTCTCATCTGTGAAGAGGACGCGACTCCATTGATCAGATATCCAGTTTTTGTGTTCTTTGCACTACTCTAAACTGTGCCGCCGATGGCGAGCTGTCAACGGAATGCAGTGTTCGAGACGGCGAGCGAATAGACCACCTTTGTGAAGGCGTCTGGCCTCAATGAACCACGACAGTTGTCACCCCGTTGCTATACATTAGTTGCTAAGCAATGGTGGTTGCTGACTGGTTTCAGGATTTTTTCGCCAGCAGGACAATATAGCAGGCATCCACTGCACTTGTTTTCCTGGGGCGGCAGCCACCACGATTTCGAACAGTTATACCTGTGGTTCTGAAGGCTTTCCAAGTCCGCTAAACGACACTTTTGTTGATTCTGATCTCTTCAGAAACACTGGTCACACTACGCCGCACCAGTTTTCCAATCATTCTTCCACCTGTGAAGTCGTCCAGGTGATTTCTTCTAGCCATATTTCAAGTGTCATATTTCACCTTCAAGTGCAAGGACGCACTCACTTGCGCTTGAAGCGGAAGTCCCTAATTGCTCCTTCGTCCTTCCTTTTATTGTAGGCTGGAACTGCGCGCACCGAGCGCACGCATTTTGCATACGCTCTCGTCACTTCTGATGTTTTGCCACTGATATTTGCATACGCATGACCTTTCTACTGAATTACGTGTTCATTGCCCTGATCGCAAGAACTCCTTTTATCCAATTTCATGGCTTCCTGCTTAAAATTTACATTGTTGCTTAAGTTTTACACACCAATGTCAATTAATGTTCTGCAATGTCTTCATTGGCTTTGCCAAAGCATTTGAAAAGAGTCTGGGATGTCGTAAATAAATTAATCAAGCTCAATTTCTCTATTTTGCTTTAATATTATTAAATCTTATCTTGAAACAAAAGATTTTTAAAGATAATTATAAACTTCTAGAAGAAACATTCAAGCAGATGTCCTTCAAGAAAACTTGCTTGGCCCTATTCTTTACATACCTTACATTACTGATATTCCCGTTAATAGAAAAGACAGCAACTCATTTATTGGCGTCTGTCTATACTGATGATACAATTATCATTACAAATTCTAAATATGTAAAAACTTTGCCCTTCAAAAACCACAAAATTAAATTAAAGATGTCGAAAAGTGGTGTAAAATTGCAAAGTTAAAATATAAACACGCAAAAGTCTTCTTGATTTATTGTAAAGAAAGGATAATTAATAATGTCTTCCTCTTTGATGAAGTTTACATTGTTAACAACGTTACTTATCATGTTATAGTTACAAATAAATTCAATTGGGAAAATTACATTACAAAATCAATCTCTAAATCTTATTCGGCATTTCTTGAACTTAACAGAATACTTGGAAGGTGCTGTAAACTTGATTTAAAAATAATTTGTAATTTTATAGTGATAACTATAATTACTTATATTTCCCCTGCTTGGGCAAAGTTATTAGTTAGTTATACTGGGATAAAAGACATATTACCTGCTAGAACAAGCACTTATGAATCATAAGAAAAATGGTTTATTCGTAACAACTGTATCTACAGAGATCTAAAAATGCAATCAATAAATGAATCCATAGCTACCTTAATAAAAATTTCCACAAGACAAAATACTATAAAAACTAAAGGTTTCGCTAAGACATATTACGGTACGACATGCAATCGGAAAACAGAATAACCTTTTCGTCCAGGTGGTACAACTGTTGTACCACAAAAGTGAGTGTCTCTGAGGACGGCTATGGTATAACAGTTGTACCATGGATTCCCCCCCCCCTTTCAAGCGCGCAACTTTCTCCCGCTCAAATTTCTTGGAGCAGTTGACGGAGATTTAATTGCTGCTCTTTTGTGCCAGAAAGTCGTAAAAACTGGGGACTTGTCCGAGCGGAGAGTTTTGGCGAAAAATGGATTTATTGGCTCTTTTTTAAAAAGAAAAGCATATTCATCCGAATTTTAACTAATTTTCCATTGTTAATAGTTGTTTTTTCTGTCGGGTGAAAGAATATTTTCGATGACTTCACCTCGTAAGGGTTTGAATGATGAAGAAATTAAGAAGTTATTGGATGAATTAGAAGAAGAAAACTTTTCAGATTGTGATTCTGATTGTTGTGATGAATCTGAATTCAAGGATAGTAGTTTTGGTGAGATGATAATAATAATGCAGATTCCTTAGTATCATTTGATTTTAATTGGCGTAGTGCTAAAACGGAAGAAAAACCTATCATTTTTAAATTTATGGGAGATTTAATAAAAAATGCTAATAAAATACAAAAATTAAAAAAAAAAAGATATCGACTCTTTTTCAGGTTCAGGGTAAAAATACTTATGTTTATGAAAATAGATTTTATATATATACATTTAATCATAATAAATGATGTGTGTGTGTGTACAAAAAATTTCATATTATTACAATATACATTCTTACGCATGTGCGGAATATTTTTAATTATTATAAAAAGGAATTTAACTATAATTTGTTGATGGTGATATGCATTATATAATTTCATATTTATGAGAGTGTGTTTGAGTGAAATATGAGTTAAAGCATTTTGATATTTTTAACTATAAATATATTAGTAGGCTGGCTCCTGCCTTGATAAACTCTTTCCAAACTTTTATAATAACCTAAAAAAGAACATTAGTGTCTTTACATTTTTAACAATCCTTATCCCTATCAACATGTTTATATTTGGTTCGATCCTGATCAAAAATATTGCTTTTTATACTGATATTTTATTGATTAAAGTATGAAACTGTTAATCATTCTTACACTCAAAGTTTAAAACACTAAGGATAAGAATTTTTATATTTAGTATTACCCTAGTATTTGATCTTTTTTCGAGATAAGGGTTTTATAGAAATATTTTCTGAGACTAATATGATTACATTTACAACCTACTCTTTAAAAAAGCGATTTTAAAGTCTTCATTCATTGAAAAATGATCAGAATTTTACAATTTATTGTATGACTAAAATAATTTCACAAACAATTTTTCAGTCCAACTCAAGATTGAAGCCACAATATTCATTGAGTCAAAGGTTTCCTATCTAGCCTCAGAAAGGAAAATTCTAGTTTTAAGCTTTTTCCTCAAAAGAAAAAAATAAATAAAAGAGTATATATTTTAATACAATGAATATAAAAATTACTTATAACGCAAAACATTCCTAAAAAATTATAGAAAAAAAAAAAGAAAGAAAGAAAAACCATTAATGTTGTTAACATACAGATCTTTCTCAAATACTGTTTCTGTAATTTATACGTATTTGCTTCTGAACTAAAATTATTTGTTCAAAATATCTTTATTTACATTTTTTAATATCAGATATGCTGTTCTTAGGAATGTTTTGGAAAATATGCGATTAGTTATTGCTCGCTGAAAAACAGTCTTTCAGGACTGGGAGTATGTGGCGTGTCATCAAGAACCAGCTTATTTTTTAGTTTGGGCGATACGCTACGGTCTTCCAGGCAGAAGTTCTGGCCATTATTCACTGTTTGCGACTAAATATGAGGAAGGGATACCATGGTAAATGGATTCTCCTCTTTAGCGACAATCAAGCCGCTTTAAAAGCACTCAATTCTTTCTAAATTAAATCTAAAATGATTAAGAGAGTTACACCTAAACTCTATTAAAGGGTTATCGTACTTTATTAATAAAGTGGGTGATCCAAGCAATTGGAACTAGGAAACATTGGGTTTGGAGTTTGCGGTACAAAATGCTAATTAAAGCAGAAGGGCCCAATGACATACAAACCCAAATCTAAGAAGAAGTCTCAGCCTGCGAAGCAGGCCTTTATTCCTTCACCTGAATTAAATCCTTAGCGGATTGTTTGCCTTTAATGACGGAGCAACGCTACATTGTAGCGTGAACAAAGTAAAGTTGTTACTAAATACAATTAAGTATAATATACTCATTTAATTTCACGGATGTTTCATGGACGTAAACGAGTTCCATGTTTTCAGTAAATGAAAAACCGCTTACTATCGCTCTCAAAGCTAAATCTGGACTCATCCGTAAAGAGAACACTCCATTATTGATCAGGGGAACAATGGACATTTTGACGTGTCCATTGAAAATGTTCCCGCCTATGGCATGACATGAGTTCCCGCCTATGGCATGAAATGACTAGTCTCTTCGCATAAAGACCATGTTTGTGAAGCCTTCGATGGTCGGTTGATCTTTATACCAACCTTCTGGAGTTTGCAGTGAGGGAGTTCAGTCGGAATTTCGGTTCTACTAATTAGTGGCATAATGGCAGATATCGTTCATTGGCACTCGTGGTATCGCTTGACCGTCCTTGGCTTAACCTCCTGAATACCGAATCCGTGGTTAGAAATTATTGCTAAAGTCTATGAATCACATTCAGCCACCAAGCCACTTTTATCTGTCCTGCCTCTAGTCTCCCAAATAGCTCGCCAGTGAAATTGTTGCCTGAAGACGATTGTTACAATTTCACTATACGAGATTTCTAATCTGACATGCAACGACAATTGCTACCTTATTCTGAAACATTTACTTTTATTCTCCTCGCAAGTGACTTATCCCGACAACAGTGTCACTGTCTTCCATAATGACATATTGTTCAGCACCTTTTACTTAAAACATAATCAAATTTCATTCAGATTGGCTTATCTTAGGGAAAGTTATCGCTATTTTTTTTAATTTTCTTTAATTTTTTATTACCAGTATAATTTTTAGTGGCCCAGAAATTATGTAATTGTCACTGATTCATAGAAAAATTGATAATTTAAATTTTAAAGTGAAATGTTAGACAACAAATTGTTACTGATTGCTCAGATAACATAAGCATTAAAAGTGCAATGTCTCAAAATGGTCTGGCTTTTAAAAAAATTTCTAGTTTGAATGCCCTTACATTAGCAAAAATTAATAGTTATAATAAAAATATTATATTTAGGATATCCCAAACAATCCTTTTAGTAACATTTCAAAACAACAAATCAACAAAAGTAACATTTTCTTAGAATAACATTATACTTCCAATATAAATCAAATCAATCACATTTTGTATAGTATTGTTAGCACTTGTATAACAGAAAAGATACGATATTTTCTAAAAAATTATTAATTTCTTACCACAGGTGTACTAAAAAGGACATAGGATATTCATATATTTTTGTGGTAAGAGGATTTCTAGTGGGCTGTATGACTAGAGTATGAAAAATACATTACAGCTGTAACTCCTAGGTGAGGCACGTTTTAATTACCAAAACCATATAATTCTTGAACAGTTGATTCGAACTTTAGTTCAAGTTTCTCAGCAATTGACATTTTCAGAAAAATCATGAACTGTGTGTGCGTATATGTGTGTGTTTCACAATTGAAGCTTGTACTTCAAAATTATTTTTTGCCTTTTTCAAGTATGGAGCACACTTCGATATTTTCGCTATTCGAAACATATAAACTTTATCACTTGAAAAATAGTTTTTTACTTTGATAATTTTTTTGGCTATGTGACGTTTTATTTTATTTTTAGCATGTTATATCTGTTTTTGGCAATGGTAGTCCTCAGAAATATGCACAAAATTGTTCTATTTCAAGCAGTTTGGATTCCCTTTTTCATTATGTGTGACACGGTACAATGTTTTTTCGTTGTTCATAGCAATTTAATCATCTATAAAAGAATATCATTTCTCAAAAAATTCTTCCTTACTTGATTGTTCATGGTAAATCTTTCATAATTAGGTTAGTCAACAAATTCCGTGACCGTTTTCATTTGGCAAGATTTCCCTTTCGTTGTAATTTCCGGTTCAGTGTTTTTTTTTTTTTTTTTTTCGGCAACCATTTTATTTTTGAAAATTTAAGTCAACCATTTTATTAGTAGACACTTTTTTACTGTCATCATTCTATGTTTATTATTTTTATTATTTATCGATATTTATTCTATAAAAACGATGGTTCACACACAATTTAATGCTCAAATATTTAATAAAATTATTCAAAACACACTAGCTGTTGACGAATGTATAAAGTTTATCTCGAAACAATTTTAATAATTTTCATGAACAAAAAAGTATGGTTTAGCAGTATCATTTCATTATTTTAAAATCGAATTACTTTTCCATAATGATTTGAATGCTTCATTTGCTGAATCGATTAATTTCATAAAATAAGAAGTTGAGAAAAATTATTAAAAAGTATACATAATTTTTTTAAGATTGGCATTTTTTTTATATTCTTTATGTATAAATATTTGGGTGTTAATTCTAAGTGAAGTTAATTATGAATATATGCATTTGTACATTATTTACAGCTTTCGAAATAAGATTCAGATAGTGGAATTAATTACTTTGGCAAGTGGATGTCAATTTCATACTTCAACATGCTGTGAATATGTTATTTTATGAGACTGATGGCAAATGATCATGAGATCAAAACGTAGAATTACTATTCGAAATTTTGTACTGTTTTCAAAATTTATTTTTAAATGAAAGTCATTTTTACATTTTTCAATGTAATTCAAGAAATCGTTGGTGTATTGGTATATGCTACTTTTCTTGCAATTGCGTTGGTGTATTGGTATATGCTATATTTCTTTCGCCTTTTTAAATTTAGCTGTCGTTTGAAAAGGGGAATGTTCAAATTGTTTCAAAAGTCGTTGCCTTTCTATGGGATTTCATTTAAAATACAATCACATTGCTGAAGTATTATTTTGATTTTTACGCAAAAGTTCGTGGCAACAGTAATTATAAGATCTGTCATCTGTTGCTTTTGTTTTCTTTTTTTTTATTTATTTATGTGGGATTTGTCATATTTCGGGCTGTGCTGTGCTGGATTCTGTAGACCTTAAATTGAGCAGCAAATTTTTAAAATATCAGTACGAAAATTTTTGAAAAATTATATTTACGTACACATTTTGGACTACGTATTTTGAAATATTAAAGTTTTAAATGGTAAATTTCATTATAAATGTCTATGGCAAATTACTGTACGCGTTGTACTATACCTTATTTATGTAAAAGTATTTATTTCAGAATAAAATGCCAGAATTAATATTAAAATATGAAAGTGAGAAATTCATACGTCTTTATCTACGTCACTAATGAATACTCATTCTAAAACAATTTTAATTTTGTTAAATGGAGTATAACCTACTTTTGAATTTTATAATTACTCATTTAGTAACTTTCCATCACTACATTTTTAGTTGATAATAATTTTTAGCTGATTCACATATATTTTATAAATTTCTCATATGGGAAATTTTAATTGACTTCAAACGAACAATTGGAGTACATCGATTTCTGCCCCCATTCGCTAGTACTATATTTTTTAGTTTAGACTAAAGTTGACAGTCTAATCACTTTTTCTGAAGAACTCAGAAAAGTAGTTTTTCTTTCTCTTCCAAATTCACAAACCATTTTTTAACGCAATCTGACTATTGGGTCAATTGATTGAGTGTTTTTTATTTATTTTACTGTGGGTGATGTTAAAGATTTCCTAATGACCTATAACTTGAGTGCCAAAATTATGGACTAATATGACATACTCTTAAAAAATATAGTAATATATTCATTAAAATTGATTTTGTTGTGGTAGTTTTCTAAATAGTCTAAATTAATGATCCTTTAAACATATCCGAATAAATTTTACTGCAATAAATAAATTATTAGTTAACAGAGATTTGAGTCTTTTTTAAATTTGACTCTTTTTATAAAATAGGTAAATTTATTTTGATTAGTTTCTATATATTTTTTCATTGTCACAGAAAATTATATGATGCCGTTTTTGAATACTAACTTTATTCCAGTGACTTGCAAAATGAAAGGATGCAATTTTTTTTATAAATAATTATATTACAATATTGATGATAATTATTTAACATGAAATTTGATGAGAAATAAAGCTATCATCAAAATTTTTAACTAAGGAACAATTCACTATATATGCATAACTGCTAATTGTACACTTTTTCACGATAGGCATTGCTTTTGGATGAATTATAAGATCTTATGACTGTATGGTATGGGAAAGATCCATGAATTATCAATTTAATGGAAAAAATAAAGCCTCTTTAATTTCTTGAATATGATTATCTAGTAATTATAAGATAAATGTGTTGTCTACATATAAAGGACCTCGAAGATTAGTGAAAGTAGCTTATACTGTCTAAAATACACAAGTGTTTTTTTTTTTTTTTTTTTTTTTTTTTTTTTTTAAAAGAAAAATATGTTGATTTAGTTTCTTATAAAAGAAGAGAGTTTTCTTAATTTAAAATTTTTTTTCATCTATTAAATGAGTGTTAAATTTAATGTTTATTTGAATCATAAAAGTATATTGCTTTTACCATTTTCCTTTAATTTTAGGACTTTATTTTCTGGAACTTGCTAAAATTCCTTACCTGCATATTTTGTACCTTTTTTTAACAAACATTTTCTATAGAGGTATTTCTAAGTATATTGGAAATAGATAATAACTCTGGCATATTATTTGCTTTCTCTGTTTATTTAAATGCTTGATGAGATTTTAAACTATGACAATAGAAAATTATAAATAATCGATCTATTTACATTATAAAATAGAACTTTTAAAGCATCAAATCTTGTATTCCTCCAAGGTGCCATAGATAATAGTTTTATCTCCCATAAAAATTCAGTAATTTTAAAAATCTTAAATTTTTGTAAATTTTTTCGAATGAATTAAGTTATGAGAAGGTCTATAAATTTATATCTTAAAAAAGCTTTATTAAATAAGAAATTTCTTGTTATAACAAAACATTATTTTTTGTCACCTGTATGATGATTTAGAAAAAAATAAAACCTGTGCTTGGTTCTTCATAAATGCAACAATTTTAGAATTTACACAAGTTTTTTTTTTTATTTGTGTAGAAATAATTAAAAGCTGTCACATATTACCTGTATTAGGAACTGAAAGTAGACTCATCAGGATTCCAGCTGGTAGAAGTCTGGCTGTAACCAAATGGTTAGCACTCTGGCCTTTTAGTTAAACTGTTTAAGTTTGAATCCAACCTCAGATTTGGATGTTTATAATGATTCAAAGTCTACTTTAAACTTTGTTTCATCTTAATTAGCCGCCCTTATACTCAACAACCAAATCACTCTAAATGACAGAATAGTGTTATTTTATTATAAAGTTTATATATTAAATTAAGATTTGTGAGAAAGTCATAGAAAACCCTGTTTATCCTTCAAACATTAATTTAATGCATAGTTATAGACTTTCTCTTCATGAGAGGGTTTGTATTCATCTGAATAGCCTAGATACTCACCAAATATTATGTATATGAAATCTTTATATATATAATATCAAATTTTGTTTATTAAGGGAGTACAATATCGTGTAAAGAAATTCATGTACTTTTAATGATTTTGACTGTCAAAATTTCATATTGTAATTTGGAGAAATATGTCCCACTTTTAAAATGCATGATCTTTAAAAATTTATTTCTGTAGTTTTAGGATTTATTTTTATCCATGTTAGTTTTATATTGCAGTTTTTTACTGACATTTTAGATTAGTAAAGTTTTTTATTCAATAATATAAAAAATCATCTGTGTACAAAAATGAAAAATCTATTGAAAAAATTTCAAGACATTTGTCTTAGAATTTCAAATATATATATTCAAGTACATAATGTTTTATAAAGATATAAAACGTTACTTATAATTAAAATGTTAACAATACAATACTATTTCTCAAAATGTTAATGTAATAAAAGAGTTTCATTTGAATTAAAAACTAAATTTTAATCATTGTTATTTGATATATATATTGAAATTTTAATTATCTATAATTTAACCATGAAATAAATTTTTTAAATAAAAATAATTCAGTTTTAGATTTTTTTCTGCTAAAATATGAATGAAACTAGTATACTTCTAATTTTTGTTTATAATCATTTACACATGTTTTTGAAATTATAATTTTACTCTTAAGTTATTAAATTATTTTTTAAAAAAAATTATCATTTTTAAATGTATGTATAAAACATGAATGTATGCATATGATTAAAAATTTTAATGATAAAAATTTTAATGCATTCTCATTCAAAAAAAAAAAAAAAAAAAAAAAACTATTCAAACAATTCTCAGTTTGTTACTTATTCTAGTAAACATAAAAATCCACTTACCGAAAATTATAGATCACTTTTCTAGTAGAGTACAAAAATTTATTTAAATAATTAATTGTATGTGAATTTCTGGCAGAACTTTTTATAAAATGACATATTATTGACTTTTCCTACCATGCTATTTCATCTTTTTTTTTTTTTAATATCATGTTCATGAGAACATTATGTATAATATGATGTGCATGAGAACTAGTATGTATAAACCAAAAAAAAGATTTTTTTTTTTACCCAAGAGAATTTTCTTTGTTTAGGATTTACATGTAGGAAAAAAGATTATAACCTTTATTAAATTGTCAGCTAAATCTAATCTAAATCCTAAATAGTGATTGTTTCTCACAATTTACAAAATATTCTATTGATATTTTATACTATTCATAACAATGACTCCACTAAAGCTATAATTCAGAAGTACTTTATTCTTTCACTTTAAATAAGCTCTTAGATTCAAATTATTCATTTTGTACATCACACATAAGTTCAATTTTTATTTTATGCTATTAATTGTTAATATTGAATTATAATTTATATATGCTAGGAAGAAACTATTTAAATTTTGATTCTTTATATCCAGTATTTTTTTCAAAAAGTTTATTTTCTTGCTAAAAATTAAAAATAAGAATAATAAGGAAGCAATGAAAATCTAAACAATTTTTACTGGATATGCAATTTTTTTTTTTTTTTTTTACAGTTTTTTCTGAATTTGCAAGTCTGCTGTAACATTTTCATTTTTTGTTTGCTTACATATATTTTATGTCTATATATTAATTGTATTGAATTTATTGTAATTAAAGTTCATAATACTCTTAAATTCACTTGAAAAATTGAACATGATATTTTTATTAAAAGTCATATTATTATAATTTAGTTGCTGTAAACTACCAATTATTATTTTTATAACCTCACTTGTTTTAAAATTCCTTCAAAATAGGATTTTTAAATTTGAAAGACTTCCTAACATTGTTTGTTCTACAAATAAAGTTGAAAACTTGCTCCTAATTAGAGATGAACATTTCAACTTATTGAAAGTGAATGTCAGGAATTTTTGAGATTCAACAATTTAAATCTAATTTTGTTTCTATATTTATGTGTGTGTATCTTTCAAATAATTTTCCATTCAACTGAAAAAATTTCATCATGAAACTTAAAATATTTCTATCAACATTAAAATTTATGTAAACTTTTTTCTGAGTTTTGTTTTAACATTTTTCTGAATTTTGTTAAACATGCATTTATAACCACTGAAATTATCAAAACATTTTATATGTTCTTTGGTGGGTTTTAGCAATAAAATGCCATCAATATAGTTTATTTATTATGTTTTTAAATAACTTTGTTTTATTATTTTTAATGGCAGAAAAGAGTTTTATTTGGAGTTTTGGAGATCAGAAAAGAGTTTTATATATGCAAACTTACTAAAAAAGTTTGCATATATATGACCCTGTGCCATGCCTTATTGGTTTTCTACTTATGAGTTCAAGCAAAAAAGTATTCCTCTAATTTCAAGTTTATGTAATTTTCATATCTGCTATCCATTAGAAAATATGAAAATTATGGCATTAAAGAATTATATTTATCTTCTAGACAATTGAGGATTTCTCTATTCTATTTGACACTACTAAGTGATGAATTTTCGTAAAAATCTAATAGTGCTTTTATCACACAATAAATATCATTAATGTTATTTGCACACATTTTTAAAAATGTATTCTTGATTCTTTACAATGAAACTTAAAATTATCTGTAACAAAACTTAAAAATCTTACAAAATATGATATGAATATGAACATTTTAATTATTTTTAGCAAGTATAATTGGAACATTTTTAATTCCAATTTCATATAGATTATCAGTTCTAATACAATTTAAACATTTTAGTGGTATTTATCTTTTACATTTTTATTGGTGTCAGTAAATTTCAAATATTATTTTATTTTTTATTATATCTATTTTTATACTTATCATTTTTTAACATTTTTAGGCTGGAACAGAGAAACTGTGTAAAATCAAGGTAAATGCGGGATCTAACTCAACTAATTACAATCACTTACTAGATTTACGATCTGTTCAAACGAATGAAAAGTCTTCTGTTGAAGTTTGTATTTATTTTATTTGCTTTAAAAATCTATCGGTTTTTATTGTAGTATTTAGAATATTTAGTATTTGAATGTAATTTAATTTTACATTAATTTTTTCTGTTTTGCAAATTATAATATGAAGAGGCATGAATAGGTAAGTCTTATCTAAAGCTTTTCTGCATATTAAGTGGTATGAAAAAAATCAAATCCTTGATCAAATCCAATAAGCTGGTTGGGAACAATTTCTGAATTTTGCCCTAAGTGCTATACAGTTATCTCACCAACTTAAATTATGTCATTTCATGCAATATCTAATTTTAAAATTCCAAGCATGCTAAAACTCCAACATTGAATATTAGTCTTGTGTTATTTTCGATCTAAAATATTTAAATTTTACATATTTCATTATGCTTACTTACTAAAAAAATATTACAAAACTAGAAACTTATTTCACAAATTTTACATATTACAAAACAAATATAAAAGAACTCTAAAATCAATGTTAGTATTTGTACTGAGTCCATAAAATGTACATAATCAATTTTTTTAAGTTATTTTCTTTTAATAACCCAAAAGAATACAAGCCCTTTAAGAATATACTGCATATAACAATAAAGCAGTTATTAACTGTGCTATAAATCTAAATCATTAATGTACTTTTTAGGAAAACTCAGACTTAAATTAATCGTGTGCCACTGCCCACTAAAAAAAAAAAATCCCTTCCATTGTAATGCAATCTAGAATGGGAGACAACCAAGCAATAAAGCTAAATCAATAGTGTAAATAACATACATTTTATAGAAAAAGTTTTAATTGCACTTTTGTTGGCTATTTATTTCTCTTTTGAGTTTCTCACAGTTTATGTTTTATTAACAATGTAACAAGGGCATATAATATTATTTTTTTGGAATTTTATGTTTACAATAAAATTTTAGGATTGGGAAGAATAATTCCCAAAGAACTATTTACTGTCATAAAGAAAAACTATATTTAATAGGGATTATTTGCAATGAAAAGATAAGAATCAAAAGATAAGATACATTCTGTGCACATATAGCATGTCCTTTTTACTTGTCTCTTTGTGCTACATTTCCTACATCATCTTTTGTTGGAAACCATCTTTGGCGTGTGATGTCTCGCACTGTCTAAGTACGCATCATCTGGAACTATGCACTTCTTTGTTTTAAATTTAACAGGACATCTTTTTTTTTTTTTTTTTTGAAGAAGAAGAAGAATATTTGTTTATTAGCTGATAGGCTAAGGCTATACAAAATGCTAGCTGGTATAAATTTCTGTTTCTTTTGTTCACTTGCCACAGTATAAAACTATTTATGATGGATGAGGTCAAAAATAAAATAAAAAATACAAGGCTACTATTTTACAGTTCTCCCTGTTTATTTATTTATTATTATTTTTGAAGGGATCAACCTTTCCTGTGACATTTTTTTCCCCACAACAATGTCATGGAAGCTTTTGAATTAGGTACTTATTCTTTAGTACCATCTTTGTTTGACCTATTTACACACATAATCACTGGATTATGTGCAGTAGTCTAGTAACTGCCTTGTTGTTCATCTACTTTATTGAAGCAACATCGTTCTTAGTTAGGAACATTGAAACGCCTGTTTCTAGTTTGTCATTAGCTTTCTGCATTTGCAGAAAAACTTTCTTTGTGCCCGAAATACATTATTTATGAATTAAATACTTTATTTTTTCAACTAGTATATAAATTGTACCTGGACATAATGGTACAATAGTACTTTCACATTTCAATTAGTTATTGTATAATAATAAATAGTCACTGCATAAAATAAAGGAAATAAGAAAGTGTTATTACAACAAAAATAATATTTTACTTGCATTTGCAGTAGAATCGTTGAAGAATGTAAATGTCACATCAAAACATGTGTCATAACAAATCTCAAGTTTTCAAATTTTCAAAACTAATTCTACTCACTTGATCAAATATTAGATGGGAGTAAAAAAACTGAAGTGAAAATTAATCTTCCCATCATTATAATAGTAAGGCCAATTTATTATAATGGATTTTACTTATCCTACAGGTGTATTTTGAAAGATCGTGTATATGCAAAGTAATCTTCTTAAGGCTCAAAAAGGTTAACCAAATTGTGGCACCCACCTTATAAAGCATTTTAAATTGGCAGACAACCAGGCAATAATAAAGCTAAGCTAATAATTTAAGTAAAACGTTTTTATTAAAACTCAAATATTTCTACACATACTTAATAAATTACATAAGCTATTATATACAATGGAAATTTTAATCTAATAACATGTAAAGTAAAAGTACTCACTTAATTATCACTCTTGGAAGAATTGTTGGCACTGTATTAATGCTCCAAATTTAAAACACAGATGCAGTTTATCAACACCCATACTTAACACTAGCTTCACCCAAGTGTGAAAATTCAAAAGTTTGAATTTTATTCACTGTAGAAATTAAACTTCATTTTTTATTTCACAAATTCAAACACAAACAATTTTAGCATAAATGTAAAATAAAACAGCAAAAATCTTATGGATATACTCTAACTCCCAAGTAAATTTCACACATACACTCATCAAGTTACTTCATAAAATTGGAAGAATCCATTTTGGCACAATAATCTACAGGTTTGGTGCATTTGGCACCCATACCAGTTTTAAGATTAAGCCTGAATTTTTATTTGATTTTGATTTTCATACATTTATTAACACATTTGGGTGCTATAATCTACAGATTTGGTGCATTTGACACCCATACCAGCTTTAGGATTTAGCCCAAATTTTTATTTGATTTTGATTTTCATACATTTATTAAAATGTTCTTCACATGTATTAAAATGGTCTTAAAAATAGATCAAATAATCTAAGAAATATTTTAACGAATTGATAAATCTATTGTAAATAGATAAAAATTTGACATCTATTGTTAATGGATAAAGATCGTTCAGTTTCTTACTCTGAATATAATTCAAAATTTTTAATAAATTTTTGCATTGTTTCCAATCAAGATAAATTACTAATTTATTAACTAAAAATATTATAAAAATAATTCGATTCTCTTATGTTTACTAACATGGGAATGTTGAAGGAGTAATTAGAATAATTTACAAATATTTCTGGAAAAATTTGAATTTATTCACATATTTTATATGAATAACAGATTTTGTTAACATGCTTCAATAATGTATAAATATGCTCTCAATTATTTCATGTAAAAACAGTTCTTATATTAATATTTTAATTTAAAATGTTATAAATGCTTGTTTAATTAATTTTTTTAATTTTATTTATTTATTTATTTTTTTTTATAGTCTTCAGCAGACTTTTTGAAAGGTTTGCCTTCTTATAATGAGAATAATTTTTCCAAATTCGCACCAGATGCCACTTGTAGAAGTTTTGTGAGTATTTGTATTGATACTTCATTTTTTAAATATTATGCTATTGCCATTAAAAAAGTTATGCTATTGAAATGCATTTCATTGAATTGGTGTGATTGTTTTATAGTTTTATTAAACTATAAATTGTTAACATTTTTGCATTGCTTTTAATTTTGTTTAAATGATGTGCAGTTATTTAATTCAAGTAAATTGATTCCAATAAAATTGATCTCTGATATTGATTTTTTCAACAATTATTTTAAAGATTAAATTTCAGTATGTAACTTGAAATAAAAAGCTTATTTAATTATTATTGTATATAGTAATGTTGAGATAATACTATAACTACTATAGAATGAATGAAATCATTCTGTAAAAGATGCAGAAACTTAAAATTTCTTATAGTAATAAATTTTTCCATTTTTGTAAGTTATAACAATGCATTCTTTAGTTAAGGAAATTTTTAAGAATTATTGAACATTTTAAATGTATTTATATACAATGAAATTTTAACTTAATTCAAATCTCAAAGAGTTGCTTTAAAAATCTCTATTGTTATTTATGTGTTTCTAAATAATAAAGATAAGTCAATTATTTTAAAAAGCATTAGATATTCATACATGATTTTTATGAAAAATTAATTATTTCTATAATTAAGATTTAAATGCTATGTATATTACTTTTAACTATGTTGTTTAATGTTTACTAGTTGAATTACTTAAAGTTACATTGCTGCTCAGCTAAATAATTGTATAGTACATCTCATAAAACTGTAAAATTATCATACATTCCAAATCATAATTTCTGATAAGGAATGATTCTTTCTGAATGTTGGTTTAGATCGTTTTCCAATCCAAGCACAATATACCATTTTCTGTGCAAAAATTCTAATATTGATCCTTAAATTTAAAAAAAAAAATTTAATTTTTTATGTGGAATAGATATGTTTCAATTTTTTTTTCTGCATTTCCATTTCAAAAATTATTCTCCATTTTCTTATTACTTGTTTTTAATTAAATAGTTTCTAAATCATTATATTACTTGCTTTATTGCAAAATAATAAAAAATAGTTATGGGAAAAAGTGTTAAAAAAATTCACCACTCCGCAGAAAGAACTTTTAAGTAAGAGAAGGAATTTGTATAGGAAAACATGAAGTACAGTAAGTGTTCATCAAATTTAAAATTGAAGTTAGCCATTAGCTTAGAGGAGAGCTTGTATCTCAAGCTGTAGGATGTTATTTGACAGTAATAAGTTTTTCAAACTATTTTTTTTAATGCAAAAAAATGTTTCTACAAAAACATAACTATTAAAGTTATGCTTTTTATATGCTCAAAATAGAAATAATTATCAAATTTTCATCCAGAATAGTTGTGTTCTTATAGTGAATGTGTTCAATAATAGATATAGCCAATATTTTATCAATAAAAAATATTGAACACCTAATTTTCTTATGAATATATCTTCTAAATATTTTTCAATGAATTAACTAGGTATTTTTATAGGGAAATTTAGTGTTTAGTAATTATTTTAATGAAGTTTTATAATGACAAGTTTTCACCACCTTTCTTTTCACTTATTGTGATTTTAAGAATTTTAGATAATTTTAACAGCTGAGAAATAACAAGTTGCTACTTAATGTCTAAAAATGAAAATTTTCTCTAATAATTTTAATATAACAGAACGTTAAAATATTTATATATATAGACCAAACATCAATTTTTTTAGAATTTATTTTTACAAAATTGAACGAATTTATCAATTATCATTTTTTTCCCTTTCATTTATTGATATTTTATATTTTCCACTATTTACTTCAATGGAATTATTTAGTTATAAATTATTGAAGAAAAATTTTTTAATGAAATTAAATTTATCATAATAAATTTATAATTTATAATGTTACAAGCAAATGCAAATGAATTTTACTTTAAGCTAAAATTATTTATGAAACTGATTGAAAATTAGTTTATTTTTTAAAAGTATAATATGCCGTAGCTTTAGTTTATATTAGTTGTAGATTTGTTATATTTATTAATTTTTTTCCCTTTTTTTGCTGCGGGAAAATATCTACTTGAACATATTCTTTAGGAGAAAAAGGTAGTTTATCAATTATTTTGTTTCACTAATTTTAAAGCATCAAATTATGTTTGATGAATTTCATAATAAATTGACAGTAACTCATTCAAAAGCTTACCCCAATAATAAGCATTCAGTGTGAGTGCTCTATCAGACCAAAAAAAAAAAAAAAAAAAAAAAAATAGTTTCTCAATTCCAATAGATAATGAATACCAATTTAAGTAAATATTTGAATGATGAATGGCTATATGGATTTTGATAAATATATCATAGAAAAAGAAAATTTAGATATTTACATAGAATGCATCCTATGCTACAGATTTTGATAAGAGAAGAATTATCTTGCCACCAAATTATAGCTCTATGTGGTACATTTTAAATTTTTTTAATAATGAAATCATTTAAGATAAACTGTAGATTATATTGATAATTAAAGTTAACACCTATTTTATCAAATGGTTATAAGAACTTGCTAAACTAAAATTAGCATCTATTAGTTATTAATTTTTACAAGTATATTTTAAAACATTAGTTTACATTTTGTAATTAAATGATAAATTATTATATATATTAAAGAAAATCATACAATATATCAAAACAATTGCTTCATTTTGATGAACTATTTATATAAATATATTATACAGTTAATAGCATAATTCTAATATAATGATCCACCACACAAAGTTACAATGAACGATATTAAGTAAAAGTTATGTTACTGTGTGTCAAGTCATGTATTTCAGATAAATATAATATTGTTTTCTCATAATCATAGGCATTTCTTCATTCTTTAGAAAAGAATGGAGAAATGAAAATCTAATGTTTGTAATGGTTTCAAGAAATCAGTTTTTGTCATCAGGGACCAAAACCAAGCCTTTTAACATTTCAAAGGTTTTTGTTTGGTGAAAAGATTTGGCCAATTTCGTTTGAAAGATAAATAATTTTCTACTTTTCTTAAATACTTATTTCCATGACAATTTCAGGGTCACTTTGCATAAATATTTGGCTAAAACCACTTGAGAAATAATTTCTGATATAAGTTGAACATTTTAGTATTATTTATTTTAAAAATTCATTCTCACAGCTAAAAGAAAACTTCATTTTCTTTTTTGACTCTTATATTTTGTAATATGAAGTAATTAAACTTGTAATTTAAATTCATATGAAAAGAAATGGGATGAACCAAATGTGTTTTATTCAAAACAGTTTAAATAATAAATTGATTTTCACCTAATTAAGCACATTTTTGTTTCATTATTTTTCTCTTAAGAATATGTAAAAGCAGTAATCCATAGTTCATTTGTAATCGATGTAAGAGTATTCTGATATTAAAGATGTAAAAATTAATATCTAATATAGTCTCTGGATATTGTGTTTGTTCTCAGATCTGAGAATAGTTTAAAGTTAGTAACCAAGGCAGGTAAAGACAAGTAATAAAATCATGTGTCAAGGATGCTGATTATGTTCATCAATGAATACAGCATTGTTCCTTAAGAATTTGTCATACTTGATGTTATAGTCACTTGAAATGAATAAAATCATGAGTTGTCTATTAAAATAAATCAAAAGTGTTTTGATTTCACAATATTGATGTATCATTTATATGAGTCATTCATAATAAATTAACATTTTGTTTTATTATTCCATAATATGATATCAAATTTTTGTTGTTATTATTTTTGAAAACATTATTTTTTAACGATAAAAAAACCAATGCATTTTTCGGATTTACCTCAAACCACCTTTTTTCACGTACAAAAGTTCACCTCAATTAAATTTGCTTCCTAAATATCAAAATGGTGTAAATGGTGTAATTGTGGTTTTTAATTCCTGAAAATAAAAATGTGCTTCCTAAAAACAATTAATTTTGCAAAATGCATGCTCATTGTATTTTTTGCTAAGAAAATGTTTGTCCTGCTTTGACTGTGCATATGTACAGTTTCTATCAAAATTCTAGTAATTTTTATCAACTTGTAGGCAGTTTACTAAATTAAATTTCAATGTTCCTTTTTATATTTTGTTAGTTTATTGAATTTGCAACTATTAATTTTAGAATTTAAATATATTTTGTAATTCTGACATAATCCATTTAGCAAGAATTTAATTTTGGCTATCGTCAAATTCTTCTAATAAATCATTTATTTGAAAAAAAATTAATTTTAATTTTCTAAATGATTATAAAATTTTGCCAAATAGTATTTACCAGGTATTATGTTAAAGTGTTTAATTTTATCGATTCTTATTTTAACAGACTATTGTTAGTGAAAATAAATGTTTATGTAATTTTGACTTATAATAAAAAATTGTTTTTTGATTTTTATATTTCCTATTTAAACTGTGCAAATAATTTAGAATAAATAATATATATTATTTTTTAGCACTTTTAAATTTTATATTCCCTTAACTGTTAAAATATTAACTGAGAGGAAACTAATTAAGAAATTTTATGCTTGATAAAAATCTAAAATTTACACTCTAGAATTTAAGTTATTTATTTAGTTAGAGAAAAAGGATAAGTGCACTATTTTCTTATATGGATAATAATATGCACTCATCATTTCCATATTTTGAAAACATTAATTAGTTGTTTAAACTTGTTATATATATTTTACATTAAGTGTTTGCTTATAATTGTATTAGGTAAAGAGATTCTTCATGCACTTAAATTATTAAATAATTAAATGGAGTGTTTGGGTTCAGTATTTTTTAATAAGCTTTACATTTTTAATTTCAGATGAGGAAATCAGCTGTCTACTTACCTACTAAAGATCATCCATCAGAACAAGGTGAATATTTTATTAAATTGCTGTTCTTTTTAATGTTTTAATTATAAAATATTTGATTTTCCACATATCAGTATGATAAATTAAAAATCAATTGCTAGAATGTTGTATCACTGGTGTATTGAAAAATAGTTTTCTTTCAGTAATTGTTACAGAGAAAACGACAATTCTTCTACGATATCTAGAGCAACAATATGAGAAAAAGGTAAATAAAGACATTTTCTTCTGATACATTCGTAATTTTTTCAAAAATTATTAATATACATACAACAGTATGTATATTAATATGGTGTAAAATTTATGTAAAACTCATGTAAAATTTATCAAATTAATTTATATAGATTGTAACATGTGAAGTATGACTGATATAACTTTTTCCTTTAATAAATCTGACTTTTTAATCAGGTTGAGCCCTATTTCTTTCCTTTAGTGAATTGTATTACTTCATATTAAATTTGTTTTCTATGTGTTATATTATGTAAATACTTATATAACACATAGAAAAATTAGAAATAGGATATTTAAATAGAAAAAATTTTACCTTAAAATATCTTTTATATGTTGAGCATAATTATTGTGGAATAAAAAATTAAGTATGCATGGAGTATTTAAAATTATTTTCATTAAAAATATTTCCCGGGAGTTTATCCTTCAAAACTGAAAAAATGTTTAAAATATTTGTTAGAAATCCTCATCATCCTTGTAAAAACTTCTGTTCGATAATTTACTTTTAAAAACATGCATTGAAAACTAAATAATATTTTTCCTATGTTGTTTTATATTTTACACAAGGAAATATATTATGAAAAAAAGCTATAATAACTTATTTGCTAATAAAAACAATTATTTTATTGACTTTCTTATATTTAGAAAATCATTGTCCTCAAATTAAAAGTTCATTAATCATGCATATCAAACTTAGGATTTTCTAACATATTAACAGAATTGTATTTTTTCCATGTTTGCTCTCTCTGTTTACAATATACTTATATGCTTTTAAAAAATATTTATTTTTTACAACTTTTTCTCTATTAATTTACAAATTTCTCTATTAAATATTGTAAATATTACTTTGAATCTTAAATTAGATAAATAATTATTTTAAACCAAAGTTATATTCTTCAGCTCTTGAAAGACTTCATATTTTGAATGTAAAATTCCTTTTCTGTCACATTTAATTGGAATCATGATTTTTATCTGAAAATTTTATTTTGCTTTTGGATATAACAAATTAAGATACTTCCAGCTCATAATTTTTCAAAAAATTTAAAGGTTTTGTTTTAAATTTATGTGTTTTTCAATTTGTATATTTTCAATAAAAATTTTCAAATAACATTAATTTACATATTTTTCAAAAAAAAAAAAATTAGAAAAATATGTAAATTAATGTTTAATAGAAAATTTAGGTGAAAATGATAATTAACAAAAAATTAGGGCATGAATTGTGTAAATTGAGGAAATAGCTAGTTTTTATTTATAATGTTATTATATTCCAACAAAATTGCTTATTTTTCTTGTTAAGTCAAATGGTTAAGATTCTGTCCATCAGTTTGGGGGTTCCCATCTTTTGCATGTTGGCACAGCTTGTCCCTATTGGACATTGCGCCATAAAACTCGACCGACCAAACAACCATCTTTTGCATGGTTTTTGTTGTAGTTTTGAATCCACTTTAAACTGTTGTATCCAATCCAATTAATAATAAGTGTAAAATGTTATTGTTTAATGACAAATCAAAATCACATTCATTTTAAGGATTTTTACTTAATATTTAAACTAAGAACTTAAAATTTTATTGTTTTGCTTAAATGTAATTTCAGTTATGGTTATTAGATATTTATACTATATGATTCTCTTTTCTTATGCAATTGGACTGTGTAAAATATCAACAAATCTTTCCAAGAGAAATAAAATAATTCAAGTTTCTTTGAATTGTTATTGGTGTAAATTAAATTTTTTAGAAAAGTTAAAGAATTGTTATAGTAATATTTTATAAATACATTACAAATGCAAATATGTATTTTATTATAGAAAAATATAAAGTGTTTGATTTAATAATTGAATCATGTGTATAAGAAAATATCATTTAATCTTAAATCACCTCAAAGCAATGACTTAAATTTATTTAATAAAATTTGTATTTCCAAGTTTGTAAACTTTTCTTTTAAATATGAAAAATTGCTTTTCTAAATAATTTCATCACAGTTGTTTCAAATCATTAAAAAATTTAATGCTTTTGTTTTGCATCACTATGTTTAAGCTCAAGTAAAATCTTTATGAATTTAGAATTAATTTGTAAAGTAATTTTTGGAATGGTTTTAGTTGTAATATAATGTTTTGAATTAAAATCTTAAATTTTCTATTTTTATTTTTTACATTAAATTTTATTAATTGTTAAAATCTTTTTCTCTTCTCTTATAAATTTGTTTCAGTATTCAAATTGTACATTAATAATATGAATTTAAATTTTTGTTACTTAGTTGTGAATTTGATGGGCTACCAAATTAAAAATATTCTACTGTTTTTATAATTATCTTTGTCATAAATATAACTATCAATTTTCATTTTCAATTATTCTTAAATATGTTATAATAAATATCTTAAATATATTTTTTTTAAATTTAAAATATTATCAAGTAAATATTTTTAACTCTGCAATAAAATAAAAGCTAGGTTATGAAGTAGAAAAAATACCTCAATATATTATAGAATAGAGATAATTCTAAGAAGAATATATGGAAAAAATACTAGTATTCCCAGATTTAATACATTTTTTTCTTTCTTTTACAAGATAAATAAATAAATAAAATAAAATAAATAATAAAAAGTATTTTTTGTGTTATCAATAATTAAACTGTGATGTTTAAAATGATATGTAGTAAATAAATTAAATGGAAAATTAAATGATTTTAAATTATACAAAATCCCTTATGGTTTGAAAACAAAAATCTGGGAAATACATAAAAAATAACTACTAAGTTTTAATGTTATAAAAAAAATGCATAAAAATTCATTCATACTTATTATTGAAGGGATTCTTATTTATTTATGATTATATTTGAATTAAAATTTATGAATTTCATTTAGCTGATATTAAAGTATTGAAGATAATTTTTTCATGAGTTCCTATCTTTCAATAATGTTTATATAAAATTCTCCATAAACAGACATGTAAATAAAAAATGTGAAAAAGGTCATTGCATATATTATTGTACTTTCAATTACACTGATGTTGTAAGCAAATAAGTTAAGGGTTGACTTAATCTTTTTTAAATTGGTAATGTAATTTCTTTATTAACTTGTATGGATTGATCAAAAATAACATACAAAATTCATTGTTTTTATCTTCAGAAATATCAATTGAAAAGAGAGACTGAAACTCCTGGACCTAGTGGAACCACTGAAGTACCTTCAAAAAGATCACGACTACATCGAAATTACCCTTGAATAATATTGCATTTCCATATCAATCTTTTGTTTGTTCCATTTGTACAGTATGTGTTGCTATAATGTACAAAATGTTTTACTGTCTTGTAAATGTATTTCATTTCTGAGACCCAGTGTTGCCATATTCATTTTGGAAGCATTTATGTGAAATTTTGTTCTTTATTACTTTTTACTTATGTATTAGAACTTGTTAATCTGCATATTTATAATAACCTTATAAGTATGTGTGATTTACTTATTTTAGGAATATATTCTTAAATTTGAATTAATGTATTTTCATTGGGTGGCTTAAATTGTGTTTTTGTTTTAAAATATTAATGAATTTTTATGCTTTGTTCTATTATGTTACTGATTTTTGTTTTAAAAGAATTTTGTAACACTATTGCAACATTATATCCTATTGGATTATGTTGATTCTGTTGGAACCCCAATAATTCCAATAAATGTTGATTTTTCTATTGATTTCATGTTTTAATTTTCTGTATGATTTTAATAGATAGTGCTCTAATTTATCATTTGAAGAGCTCGTTTTACAGTTGAGTCAATTTTTCACATTGCAATTTTTTTATCTCAAACAAATATGCAAATAATCTTCCAATATTGATACAAGGTAAACTGCCTGGGGCTTAAGCTGCTACCAGGCGCATCAAGTGGTGGATAGTTGGAGTCCTGTATCACTGACAGGATAGTCTTTAAATATTAACCCCTTCCTGGCTTTTCCCGAGCTGGACTCGGGCAAGCGAAATGTACCATTCTGGCTCATCCCGAGTGTAGCTCGGGCACTGTGAAAATTAACACTGCACAACCAGTCTTTCCCGAATTATTTCACATGTCCCTTTTTTGGTTTCAGATGCTTTTATTTACTGATATGCTACTAGATGGCACCACTATGCAGTGTTTTGGAGCTGTAGATTTAAGATAGGAGTAGAATCTGCCATGCAGAAAGCCAACTTTACAGGATGGCTTTCTACTTTTACTCATTTATTACTCATTTATTTAAATAGATATTTTCACATTTATTTTTAGGAAATGTTGCATGCGAATGATGCTATTATGTTTAAAAAGATATGTATGAATGAAAATAAGCATAAAAAAATTTGACATTTTTTTATCCATAATCCCGAAATAAAATGAGCCTGGAAGGGGTTAAATAAAAGGCCAGGAACCAATGGTAACCCAGGTGTTATGGGACCCATGCCTTTGGGTTAATGGCACTGTAGTTAAAGTGTCTTAATGGAGCCTGTAGTGTGCCTAGCAAACCTCAACCAGCATCTCAGGCAATACTAGAATGACCTCTTTATCACCTGGGCCATTGACTGAGTTAATTTATTGACGAAAGAAACAAAAATATAACTCTCGGCTCTGCTATTGCAGGCAAAACCTCTGAGGTAGTTCTTTTTGTTGAAGAAAAGAAAAAAGAGAAAACAATTGCAGTAGATATGGATCCTTCATCAAAATAGGTAGAAATGACCTCAACACAATCTACATCTCAAGAGAAACAGAAAATCATTAGTGGCATAACTGCTTCTCTGGAAAAGATTAAAGAAGAGATTGTCATGAGCCCAGAAAAAGAAACTGGTTCAACAGATGAAGATGACTGAAGGAACTTGAGAGAGGGGAAATCCAAGGAGAAAGGTGAGAAAAAGACCAAGTCAAAGGATAAAGCAGAATACATCTTCTAAGATTGGCAAAAAGGATAGATCTGAAGATTCCTACAAGAAGACCTTGATGGTGGTTAAAATGACTTTAATCATTCAGGGACATCTTGAAAAGAAGCTATCAGAAGAACAGGCCTTAGATCTCAAATTTTTGACAACTAGAAAAATTTCAAGGAACGGGAAAGGTTTTGTCCTTAACTTTCTTCCCTGCAGACTAGAAAATGGGGCACTTACCAACTGTGCAGAGATAGAAAGCTCTAAGTGGCTGGAACAAACTGTTGTTGAAATAAACTCCTGGTAAAACAAATTCTTTTGGTGGATATAGCAAGGAAACTTGTAAAAGGTCTTTTATAAAATGGAGACTAAAGAGGATTTGAGGAAAATATAGGCACAGAATGGTGGTCTTTTATCAACTGTGAATGGAATATTCCTCACACCAAGAAGGATCCATTTGGACAGAACCATCATGCTGTGCCTGTCTAAGAATAAGCATATTCTTTTTTTTAGTGACAGTCAAGAAGCCTTAATGGATCTTAATTCATTCCATATTAAATCAAAAGTTGTTTTGGAATGTGGAAACCTTCTAAAAAAAACTTGAATTGGGAATAAGATTATTTTCATTTGGGTGCCAGGACATATGGGAATTGAAGAAAATGAAAGAACTGATGAACTTTTAAAACGATCCTCTTTCAAACCAATAGGAATGGAGACCTTTTGTGATACCAATTTGAAGACTGCAAAAGAGGCGATAATTAAGTGGAATAAACAGGGATTAAAGTTTTAGCTTATTTTTGTCCAGAAGTATTACGCCAAAGTATGATTAACAGTTCTTTAAAAATCGCCTCTGAAATTCTCAGGTTCCCAAGAATGAAGATACAAACAAATGTTGGCTTCATCACTGGGCATTATTATTTCAGAAAATGCTATCATAAAAGGGATTCTTTTAACAAGAACCAAATTACAGGAAATGCAACAAGGATGTGGAATCAGCACACCATATTATACATAAGTGTGAATGCCCTTACCTATATTGAATTAATTATTTTAGGCAGTCTTTGGTTTAAATAATTACCACATTGAGGGTTGTCAGAATAAATAAAATAGGTGATCCCAAACTGAGTAAATTTATTAGATGAAAATATATCATCAGCTTAAAAAATATTGCTAACATTCTAACATCTTAATAATAATTAGGTTAAAAAAAATAAATTTATTAATTGTGGCTTTTAAGTACCTACAAAAAATATGATTTTTTAAAAATTTTCTTAAAAATGTGAGTTACTTAAAAACAAAGTATCCTCTCCGTGTTTTCAGATATACTAAATTATGAATTGATTTTTAAATATAAAAAATATTTAATTTTTAATTGGCCTAATAAAATATTTTCATAAAAAAATTGATTACTTTCGTTTCATTTTCTATTATTAATATAATATCTATCTGCATAATACATTATTTTGTGTGATATTTTCATTACAAAATTCATCAAAAGTAACCCATCCCATAAAAATCAAGATGAATATTTATGAAAAAAAAATTGTCATTATGTAATATACAGAAGGATATTAATTTTATTTTCTTAGATTATTATACTTCTAGACCAAAATTATTTTATACTCTTACCTACTAACCATTAATTTGAATTTTTTTTGTGTTATTTAAAAATTTTATTTTAGGTATTTGTTAAATAATTATATAAATTGGTAATTATTTAACATTCATTTTTTGACAAATGATAAGATATACATTACATTAAAAGCATTATTCAAAACTTTGTTAAACAGCAAAAAATATTTTAAAAAATGTTAATACAAAAATTATGAATCAGCTTCTGATGTTTTATCATATAGTTACTAGAAAAGTAAAAAATATATAGTATAACATTTCACATTTATTTGATTTTCGCAACTGCATGATCAAACATTTGATTTTTAATTTACTCAAAAGATGAAAAAATATTAGTAATGATATTAATAGTCTCCTTATTTCATATTATATAAAATATACTCATTAATTCAAATATATTAATTATAAATATTTCATCAGTTTTTAAATATAATCTTTAAATGGAAATATCCTCTGCCTTTTCAATTCTTTTCAAGTTATATAGTGTTCATCTTGTGATAGTTTATTTAATTCTTGAGTATTAGTTAACAATTATAAAGTTCATATTATAATTACCATATTTGATTTATTATATCTAAAACAGAATTAATTTAATAGTAACATTGCAAAAAACTCTAATACTCAGAAAAATAAAAGTTTAATTTTGGTGAAATACAAATGTTTATGTGAAGGTTCTTTTCAATCTTGAGAAGAACCTATAAATTAACTTCCGCATAAATATAACTTCATATTCATATATTATTTAAATTTTAAATGTGGTTATAGAAAATGTTCAAAATAGTGTTATAATTGAATTTTTCTTATTATTTGTATGGAATGGTAAAAAATTCTGTTTTGAGCATTTTTATCTATAAATTTCTCAAAAATCATATAGAAAAACATTAATTTTTTTATTTATTCTGTAAAACAAATACTATGTGAAGATTCATTTCATATTCAATCTTTACCAAATTTCTTTTACAGAAGTTTATTTTTATTCATAGCTATGTTATTAAATTTTATATAAAGCACTAAAATATTTATAAAATAAATAGAACATCAAGATATAGTTTTATTCCAATAATTTGTACATTTTCATTTCATTTTTTAGTAAAATTTTACAATTTCGTACATCAAAGTTATGTACACCAGTTCACCGGGGATATTCACCCTAATATATTGAAACAGCACTGATATAAACAACTATATAATACAGAACTAATCATATAATTTAAGATATCAATAAAAATTGCACAGAAACACGTTTCCCCAGCAACTTAATAGCAAATGAATTTTTAAAAGTTCATAATATAATCAATCTCCTTATGAAAATAAATAAAATGAAACATAAATACAACATTGTGTTTAAATAAATACATTTTATAAAAATCTAAAACTATATTTTCTATGTAGTAATGCATACAAAATACTTATTATTAATTTTTTACATTACAGATAAATGTTTATGTACATGAAGTATTTCAGAATTAAGTTTTTATAATATTTGTATAAATTTCACTGTGGAAAATACTGTTCTAAAAGTTCTTATTTTTATCCCTTAAGGATGCGTGTTTCATTTTAAAAGTGGGGTCGAAAGAAGCTAAATACTTGAGTTGTTGCATTTTGGCATCCTTCTACAAGAGATGGAGAGTTGCAACCTTGAATCTTATTGTCAAATACAGTGCCTGGAGGACATGAAAACTCATAAGGTAAGAATGAACTTCCATTGGGTCCATGGACCTGGACACAAGAATGGAATTTCTGGCAATCTTCAGGATCTCTCTGAAGTCCAGATTGTTTGCACACAAAATTTGGAGTGTCAATAGGATCATGCTCAGGAGCCTTAGATGATGTTATTGGGGCAGTGGTTGTTGAAGTAGTTGTTGGTTTTGGAGTTGTAGTTGTGGTAGTTGTTGTTGTAGTTGCCCTTGTAGTAGTAGTTGTAGTTGATGGAGTGGAAGATGCTTGAGTTACTGCTGAAGCTGATGCTGAAGTTATTGGTGCTTCTGGTGGCAATGGAAGAGCAACCGATGGGCTGGCAAACTCTTCATTAATTGCTGTTAACAAAGGATATTTTTTGCCATGGCATTTTCCATGGAAGTCATCTGTTTCAATGGACCATACCATTCCACCTCCCAGCTTATAATACTTAGCATAATTCACCTAAATTTGGAAATTAAAGCAATTATTGAAATATAGTTAATTTTAGGTAATATTTAATTCGTGCAAAATTAAATTACTTACTTTTAATCTGATGCTATCTTCATTGTCATATCCAACCCATTGTCTGTCTTGATATGCGTATGGAGCCATATAATAATCATCCCACACAACATTCCATTTTTGATTATTTTGCATATCGCAGATCTAGAAAAAAATGCGAGAATGAATTTTTAAAAAGTTACTATACCTTGCAGTCTAGTAAACTTTTAATCAAAGCATTCTAATGAAATTTTGCATTAAATTCATATAATCAACTTATTACTAATATTCTATTTATTGATTGTTGATTATTACTAATAATCTATTTGTTGAAAATTTAAAAAGAACTTCATGATCTAATGGAGTGGTTCCCAGATAGCCTCAAACACTCGGAAAAACTCTTTGAAAAATGTTCTTATATCTGGTATGCACTTATCAATTCTTAAAAAGATACTCAAATAATTTATCAATTCATAGACTCTAATTGAATTAAATAATTGTTACATATCTCAAAATTTAAGCTAAGATAAATTGAATTCATAACTATGTTCTTGACATAATCTATTTAAATATTTGTTTTATCTTTAAAACTTAATTAAACAAAATATTCTCATTGTTTTAAGTTTTACTTAGAAAACGGAAGCCATGATGGCCTGGTTGGTTAGGGTGTCGTTCTCGTTACCGGAAGGTAGTGAGTTTGAATCTCGTCCTAGCCGAAGATCCGTCGTGTTCAATATTGGCGAGTGGGTCACGTTAAATATGTCGTAGTCGCAATGTCCTCCATGTTTCCATTTCGAATTAATACCTCTGGGAGTGTTTGAAGCAAGGCCTTGGGTCTTCTGGCTCAAACTCTAAATTGGAAGACCTAGATGGTGCTGCCATCTATAAGCTAAGTCGTACTTCCATCCTTTAGGGAGGGTGAACTGTTCAAAAATGGAAGAGGCTCTTTTTGACTTCATTCACCTAGTCTCAGGTGGGCAGACTTTGCTCCGCCAAGTATCATAAGTAACAATAACAATTTTTTATTTAGATGTTTTATTGATAAGTTGAAAAATTAAGAACCTTTACAACTTTCTTCTGCAGATCTTAAAAAGTAAGTAGTACAGAAGAATTAATTAAAAGTAGCCAATAAAAAATTTGCAATAAAAGATAAAAAAATGTCAAATTATCTTAAACATTTTTTATTCCTTTTTTGCCTTGAAACAGAGAGATCGGTTATTTAGTTTTAAGCCAATTTTATCAGCGGCATACACTTAAATGATTATTATCATTCATATTTTAGTTCCAAACATCTGCAGTTCTATGTTTTCTTACCTCTAACCTCACTTTTATAAATAATATGACGAAAATATTGATTTTTCCTGTTATTATTAATGTTACATTTCCACCTAATAGGATTAACATCTAGGTTAACTTTTTAATTATAATGCAAAGAACATAAATTTCAGAAATTTAATCTAAAAATGTAAGCATTTCATGTATTAATTAGAATTGGATTTTTATAAATTTCATGATTTAGACTTTAATAGTAATAAAATTTCTAAATTACTCATGGTATATACATAAATACACAAATGTTAATCATTCACCATAAAATAGTTTTTAAATGACTGAAGTCATTTTAAGAATAAAAGTAGAAACCATCTTATAAAAACCCATTTTTTCACAAGTGGAATAGTAAATTTCATTTTTTTTATTTTTAAAGAAAGAACATTCTTATCATTAAATTCTTTTTCTTATCTTCCATGCCTAAATTAAAAGATTCGGCAATTATTACTATACCTAAATGATCCCATACCTAATGATAAGAAACCAGGAGATATATTTTTGCGATATTTCTTTTTTTTTTTTTCTAATAAATTAGTTATGCTGAGTGAAACTATTTAGTATGTAAGTTCTATAAATATGTGTCCTTTTACTTGGTATTTGATTGTAATCAATAATGTTCTGTTTTCGACAAATATTTATTTGTCGAGAATAGAATATGTTTTGTTCTAAACAGCAATTTTAGAATAACATTCCATTCTTTTAAATGATTATTCTTTAAGCAGAGATATAACTGTTATGTTCATTTATTTACTTGGATTTTTCTTTTTCAACATTAAAATATTTGATAACGAGGCAGAACATTCTGTTTTAGATAATCTCTCTGTTCATAAATAATTTGTTTATTGCTTGGAAAACATCAGTATTTTCAAGAATAACTTTGACAAATAAAATTTTTGTCATTTCTTATGTAAAATAAATTTCACCAGTAGTTATTTCTTGATTAATTTCATACTTACTTCATTGTAACCTAAAGAACCTGGCTCTCTTGTGTAGGGCCCTGCTCTGCCTTTTTGAGGTGCTGAAGCATTCAGTCCGTTGTTTTCAGATCGCTGTAGAGTGAAAGAGCGGCCGTACAATCCCATTCCGAGAATCAGCTTTTCTCTTGCAGCACCTTTCGAAATCCAGTAGTTGATGGAATAATTCTACAGGAAGTATAGAGACATCTGTATTGAATTCTACAGGAATATTTCATGCATGAAAACAAAATTCGAAATCATTGATTTCATTGGAACACAGGGATTTAACATAAGGCCAATTGGAAGCAGAAACATCATTATGTGTTAAAGGAAAAATTTTAATTTTTTTAAAGCCTATTTTAAATCATTGGGTAATTTGTTTCAGGCCATATTATTTACAGCCGCGATAATAAATCTTTACATGATTTTAATAAGTTTTGTAATTTAAATTCTCGAGTTCATCTTATATTGTACCAAAAACTCTGTCTGAAATTTCTGTATTTATTGTAATTTAAAAGTAAGCACTTTTTGATTTTATAATACAAATTTTCTAAATATTGGGTTGTCCGGAAAGTTTGTACCGGTTTTCGGTAGGTAGCGAGAGAGACCTAACTGAATATGTCACAGTTATTTAAAACAAATGATATATGTACATATTCTAAGAGATAGCTTCAGCCATATTTGGAAAAAAATTTGGTTACAATTCGTTAATTTTTATCAGTTTTGTACGCCTTAGAATAGGGTGGCAAGTGAAGTGCATTATAGGCATTGAATGCTTTTCTTTTTCTGAAAGGGCAAAAATGCCACACAAGCGGCAAATAAGATATGCGCTGTTGATGACGAGGATGTGGAATGAAGAATTTCCCTAAATGGGAAAAATTTCGACTCTTCGGTTGAGATTAAAACCCATTTGGACACATTTTTTGCAGAGAAATCTGAGAGGTTCCGGAAGGACGAAATTCTCAGGCTACACAAAAGATGGAGAAAAGTTGTGGAGCAGAATGGTACCTATATAATTTAATAAATGTATAACAATATTTAACTGAGCTTGTCCTAAAATATCGGGACGAACTTTCCAGACAACTTACTACTTTTTTGATTCGTAGTAACCATTTCCAATACTTTTTCATAAGCTATTTGATTGAGTTCACAATGGATTACAGGTAGAACAACGAACTTTGGCCACAGTAAAGTCCTGGTTTCTATCCAAGTCATTGTTGAACAACTGGAAATATATACTGCACTTCTTTTTATTGAGAGACAAAGTACATCCATGCCCGGACCAGGATTCGAACCCAGGACATTTCTATCAGCAGTTAGGCATACTGATCACTAGTCAGGCAAGGTTAGCAGCTACACATATATATTTCTAATATATATGTTTTACATTTACTCTTGAATTCAAAAACCAATTTTACTGTGTACTGTAGTTTGCTTATGAACCTTTGTTCAATATATATATTCTTTTGCTTAATTCTTACTTCGGACGATAAGGATCCCCTGTTAGTTTGGATTAGTGAAGTTTGATTGTAGGTTGTGAAGTATGGTTATTCGTTTACTTCTTTAGAGTCTCATAAATTTCAGAATACTTATTATATGAAGAAGTAAAGCAACATTTAAACTAGTCTTCATTCTATTTGCGTTGTAACTCGTAATACACGTTCTGTTAATACGTTCTATTTGTGTTGTAAAATTTAAACTAGTCTTCATTTTATTTGTATTGTAACACGTAATACAATACCAAAAAAATTTTCAATTCTTTTAAAAAAATTGCTGTTAATTTACAGTTTTACGTACTCGAATGCGATAACAATAATGATGGGTATCCAGTTCCACGTACCATACTCATTGTACTTCACAGCAGTGCGAAATCTGAGCAAATGTTTGATATAGTAAAAAAGAACAGAACCAGTTTCGTTCTTGTTTTCTGAGTATTATCATCGGTATTATGATAATACTCATGATTATGATCATCAGAAGTTCATGAGTTCTTCTCTCGTTAGAGCAAAACAAATGTTTGCTCTATTTCATTGAAATAAAAACTGAACTGTGAGGTACATTAGTCTCCTGGGACCAGAGGTCTACAATATCTATGAGGTCTACAATATCTATATCTGTTTACTTGAACGAGGGTGCGATGCATATGTCCCTGTTAGACGGTCCGCCTAACGCGAACTCCTCAGTGTTTAATTACCAAGCATGCTTGATACTTCAGTTTTATTGACTCACTGAAGGGATGATAGGCTGAGACAATCTTGCCTAGCCATATGATCGAACGTCGGACCTGTGCCCTGGTAGCGAGTTCATTAAAATAAGTTTAATTATTATTTGAAAACATTTGCATTTTAATGAAATTAGCAGTATGAGTTATTCCGATCTGCAAAACAAATTTTATATATACACATACAGTAATGAACAAACCGTTTGATTTTTGTGAATTTTTTAAAATTTTTGCTGACAGATTGACAGGTAAAATATTATAATTGATGACAATAAACATGTCAATAAAAGGAATGTAATATATTAACATTTATCTGACCGTTAGATGTAGGATGTTTTTTTAAGGTTTGTACACTTGTTCTATTAAAATCAAAATTGATTTTATATATTAGGTTGGGGAAAAAGTAATCCATTATTTTTTCGGTAGACGTCTGTAGTGATCGATATCTCGTCAGGTATATATCAAACAATTTCAGATTTATGCTCGTTGGAAAGGTTGCATTAGACACTAAAATATCCTCTTGGGGTTTTTTGTTTGATTCATTCAGTTACGAGTACAAGGTTTTAAAAATGGAAGACAACAAACAGAAAATTCGATACTTTTTCGTTTTTCTCTTGTAACGGAAAAAGACAGCCAGGTGGCTAAAATTGTGAAAGGTGTTTATCGTCCTATATAAGACTGTAACAACCAGTTACATACAATTTTTATTTCGTCGATTCCGTTCGGGTATTTTTGATGTTAGAGATGCACCTCGCATGTGGATACAGCATCGTCAAAAATGTCTATAAAATATCAAAAATGATCGAAGTTAACCGCATGTCAGCAGTCGTAACGCGCAAGACCTAAAAATCTACATGAAAGCTGTTTTAAACCTTTTTGCAAAGCGAATCCAAAAGAAGTTACATAAAGTTCACGTAAAAATAATGGATTTCTTTTTCTCCAACCTAATATTATATATATATGGGAGACGGATATTGCATTTTCACTTTCTATATGCACATATATCGATGTGAATGTTTGGGAGTTTTTTTCTTACTAGTTAATACCACTTTTACAGTTAATACAAAAACTAAAATGGTTCATTTGTTTAAACACCTCACAACGCCCCTTGCTTGTTACCTGTTCTGCATCGGTTTTCAAAGCTCTGTTGTAAAGAAATAAATGAAAGAAAGATATTATATGAAATCGTGCTGTTACGCTTTACGGGGTGATTGGAAACCCACACCAGTAACCGGAGATTTACCTGCTTTATGCAAATATTCAAACTCACCAAATTGAGCATCTGGTTTTCTTTGTTGTCATCAGGGCGAGCGTAAAGCGGAGCGTTATGACCTGTGAAACTCTCCCAGCCTCCGTGATAATCGTAGCACATCACATTAATAAAATCCAAATATCTGCAAAACAGAAAAAATTTTATAATTGAAAAAAAAAAGTTTTGTTTCTTTCAACTAGTTGAAGGTGACCGTATATTAATTAAAATATGCATAAATTTACGCAATAATAAAATAAACATCTTATGTTTATGTCTGTGATTCAGAACGTTAGTTTAGAGATTTCCAGTTCTTATCAAGTTAAGATCAGAAAGTGATGCATCATTTGAGATGGGAAATAGTTGGTAGCTTGACCACATTCTCTCTCACTGGGTTGCTCGAGCTCTGCACGCTGTAGACGTCCAAAGTCCTTCTACTGTTGTAGCTTGGACGTGGAGAGGTTGGTTGGTTGGTTGGGTTTTGTGGCGCAAGGTCCAAAAAGGACAAGCTGCGCCAAAAGTAAAAATTTAAAGATGTAAAACCCAAGCGGACGTGGAGAGGAGAGTGCCAGCTGAAGTGTGATTTTGTCACCTGCCTGTGGTTCAGAATTACAAGGCGCTTCGTGGTAAGCTACTATATCAAACTTGTTAACTTAAGGCACAATCCGGGGTCCTCTGCACCTCTAAATATGTATGTAACTAAGTTTTTATCTATTTGACACACATGCCAACCAAAATAATCTAAAATCTTAAGCAGTATATTGAAATTATACTGTTTATCATAAATGATTCATTCGTTTTGAAAAAACTAAAGAGTATATTTTCAAAAGCATAAGTACACACAGGAGAGATGTGTGAAAAGAACACCAAGTTTGTATTATATATTCCTGGTAGTAGAACGAGTCCATTATCCTTCACATGGGGTGAGAGAATACAAGGTTAACACCAGTTGATAATGGTGGATAAGCAAGAAGTTTTTGTATCCTCGAATATGCTAATTATTCGAATGTTATTGCTATGATTTATGCTTTCAGAAGAGAGCATGGAAAAGAATGGTAAACAAGGACTTTTGTGATGGTATTGGAAATTCAAAATCATTTGCTTGCAACAAAATGTATGGAATGAGTTCGACTATAGTTGGGACATGCTTCACTTTTCCAAGGCGAATGAATCATTTAAACTAACCCTGCATTGCAATTTTATGCAAATTAAAGATAGCTTTAAAGTTTAAGTGCTAGTTTATTTTCAAGATACCCATTTCTTACTCAATAAGCTCTTATGTGGGGATGAACATTTAACTTCCTTCTATCCACCGAATTCTATAAACCATGTGTTATTGTTGAAGTTGCCATTTACTAATAGCATTTGACTTTCTATCTGCTGCACAAACAAGTGTCACTTCGATTTGGCTATTATCTTGGCCCAACCGTTTTGGTAAAGAGAATTTCCTTCCATACTTCCTACATATCTAGGACATATGGATAGATAATTAATTGCACAAAAAAGCGATCTTCAAATTTTACTTTCTTGTATATATACTGATTTTTTTTCTTCCACCGATGATGTTTCCACCTTATTGTGGAGATGTGGTTTGTGTTTACCAGGGAATCTGAGGTCTATGACAGCGAAAGCTACGGCTTCTGACAGTGATACGCAAGCCTAACAGGTCAAAGAGGACACACCTGACGAAGAACGACACTGGTTGATGGTTGGGAATGTGGTTATTATGACCCCCACCCTGTAAAAAAACTCACCTATTCTTGTAACTGATAACATAGCGACAATCGGTAAACTAATAGGGTACATGAGAATTGGAACATGGAATGTTTTGAGTTTAAATCACTCTGGAGCAGAGAAACATCTGGAACGAATGAGAGTGATGATTTTGTAACAAAGAAAATATACAGAGGAAGATTGAAGGGGGTAAAAGGTTTGAAGAAAAAGATGGAAAGATGAGGTGGAGGATGATTTGAAAAAGGTAAAAATTGAAAATTTGAAGATAATGGTCTGGAATCGAAAAAATGGAACTGTTTGGTGCCGAGGCCAAAATCTTAAGGAAAAATTAGAGCCTGGCAGTGAAATGTGTGTGAACTTTTTTTTTTCTGGATAGAACCTTTTATTCTAAAAACTGCTGTTATTTCCTTTCTTGGAAAATAAATTGTTTGGTCGAAACAAGATATAATATTTATCATGCACTAAGTCCTTATTTGGAATTTAAAATATCTGAATTATGATTATCGACTTCGACTAAAACATATAAAGCTACTCACTGGGAAACTTGAGGGATGTCATAGGCCTCGTCTATGGTATGCTTTCCTGCTGAGACTGCAGCTGTTAGAAGCAGGTTGTATTTCTGGAATTCTGCTTTCAATTCCTGAAAAATTAGGTATTAAAAACACTTTTAACTATATTTACTTTAAACTGATGACTAAACAAAATTAAAATCTGAGGAAATATTGTAACATGTGCAGCAACAGAAAAAAAATAAATAAAACTTGAATAACACAAGTTTATCACTGCTAGATTTTATGGAAAAAAAACATTGTAAAAAAATATAATAAATGGTGATAGTAAAGCAACTGGTAATGTCATTCCTCAAATACTAACGCAGGGTAATTTCAAATAATTCATCGAGTTTTGATGATTTCTTGCTTCAGATTTATTATCCCATTCATTAGTCTTTATAACCAATGAAAATATCATATTTTTTTTTTACGTCATACCATATCCATTGTGATTCGTCAGGCCCCACAGTGATTACAGTTAGTAAAAAGTTGACAATATACACATAACGAAGCCGGTAATCTTCGGACTTTGCCTTAAATTTAACGGGTTTGGATACTCACCTATCACTAGGCTCCTCGTAATTTTGAACAATGATCAGGTGACGAGGTCACACCTAAGCTGGCAGCCTCTTCTCTAAGACAAATCAACAGAAAGCACTTTGTGTTTTACATTCTTAAGGTGACCCCTAAAATCTCGTGAAATTATTGCCTTTCTTTTTCTTTGTAAAAATATGAGAGATAATGTTTATGTATCACCTTGTTTATATACCACGTAAAAGCTGGTGCATGTTAAATAAGTCGTGGTTGCAATGTCCTCCAAATGGAATAATACCTCTGGGGTTGGCAGCTCAAGTATTATGGAGATGGGGTCTTCTGTTTGATTTCTACTTCCAGATTACGAAGACTCTAACCCAGCTGCTTCTACTAACTGGCAGAGTCCAAATCAGGGCTAAGTGCAGGGAACTATGCTGATGCCACTACAATACGTAGGGGACATCAATTGTACTAAGAGATATATTGTTATATGAAGATATCGAACTTGAATTCAGCATAGATGTTTATCGTGGAATATGGAAATAATTTATATGTAATATAGAATGAAGCATAGCTCTATGTTGCGACGAATTTATTTGTATTTAAATAATATCAACCAGATCGGAAATACTCAGTTTTGGGCAAAAATTGCTCAATTCAGATGTATTCTACGTTAAAAAACAGCATTTCGAAATATTTGGAGACTGTTTGTGAGATTCCTGGCGATTTGGCGAGGAATAGATGCTTTTTGGAAAAATCCATCATCGAATCTCTAGGACTAATACTAAGTGAGATAGCCTAGAACCTTCCAGAATTTGGCGAAACTCGTACACTCCAAGTCCGGTATAAATGTCATCCATTGACGTAGAGTGAAGACGATCAGTCTTGAATGTTAGAATCTGTAGAGAATAGAAGCTGTTGACTGTCTGAGGTATTTGAGACTTCTGTGATTGGAAATTGTTTTTCCTGCTGTACTTGCTAATTTGAAGTGATATAATTTCGACTTTTATTGTTGGAATTTTCTGTAACCTGTTGAATTTATATGATTAAAAGTTTTGTGATTTTTAACTGACTATTTTATCGTCTCTCAATCGACACAAACCCCGAAGCATGGTACAATATGAAAGGCCCGTGGTAGCCCGGGTGATTAGAATGTTGTTATCGGAAGGTAATGAGTTTGAATCCCAGCCTAATAAAAAATCCGTAGTGTTCGCTAATGGTGACTTGGGCACATTAAAAATGTCTTTAACCTGAAATCATATCTCTGGGGTGGCAAACCAAATATAGGGAGTCTTCTGCTTGGTCACTGCTTCTAAATTGTGAAGACTCCCACCCGGTTGCTTCTATCTAACTAGTAGAACCCAACTCAGAGTAATATAGGGAAGGTACAAAAATAACAGATCTATGTAGGAAATGTAAAAAACATGATAATGAGTTCTTCATATGACACGAACCCCGAACCAATACTTTGAAAATATAATTTTACAAAACAGATGAATCATTGGAAATCACTCTAAAAAATTTGAAAATTATTCTGATAATGCAAGACATTTCTTTTAACGGAAGCAGTTGCTTTAGCAGCAAACATTGATTAAGATATTTACAGAGAATTTCAAAAAAGTAAAGTTGAAGACAATTAAATGGAGCAACTGCTAGTAAAACATTTAAAATAATTATTATCAATCAATTGATTAATCACTTTACTTCAATGTCAACTCATATAAGAGTTGTAAAAGTTTATGCATATTTAAAATATGATTATGCATCTCAAATTCGTATGCATCTAATTTTTGTGCTGACACTTAATAGCAGATGTATACAACATAAACTATTTAAATTTTATAGATAAATTTTAGTATATAAGCGTCAAAACTTCAAAGTCTGGAAGCCATGATAGAATAGATTGCCTTTGATGTCACGTTCTCTCTCTATAAAAGTGATTTTATACTATTCTAAACGTAACTGGCATTTTTCGTATTAATTTATGTAGGTATTATGCTGAATATTATATTTCTGCTTACGTTACCTTTTTTCTTCATTTATTTTGTGTTTTCCAAGAATCAAAATAGTTTAATTTTAATGTTTATTAAGATGAAAAAAAACTTTCCTAAGCGAATTAATTGTTGTTGTCTTGTCCAGTAAAGAAGAGCAATAGGATTAAATTGATCCAAATGTGTCCAAGACAGCTCTAGCTACATCAATTACTTCCGTGGAATAGAGGAGTTAATGCCTGTGATCGAGATGGATCCTGAGAAGCTTCGCCAATATGGCAGGCCAATGAAAGACATGGTCGAGAGAGATTCGGTGTCTGTGCAGTAAGGACAACTGTAGCTATGATGGTAATCGGGAGATATTTTCATTCCCATGAAAGTGTTTAGTCTTCTATCTGGCTATGGTTGTGGAGACAGCACGGTTATAGTTTAGGTCAGGGATGGAGTACTTTCGAGCATCACTCATGGAAGAGAAAAGTTGCCTCCGAGTAGGTTGGACTTCCACCTGTTGGTCCGCGGAAGGTATTTTACTTCCCTTTTACCACCCAAAGGAAACTCTAATTGAGGCATTGTCTATCCATCACCTGGGGATGCGCCTTTTAAGGGTTATAGTCTCCGCCGAAAGCAGTGTATTAATTAAAATCTTTTACACATAAATTCAAATTTTATTCTGATTGTCATTTATTAAAATAAAGCCAACTTACTCTTAGCAAAGCAACGAAGTTCTGTTTATCTTCTGGTTTGCCTCCTCGAGTGGCAGGATATTCCCAATCCATGTCCAAACCATCAAAATTGTGTTTCCGAACAAACTCGACAACACTGTCAACGAAGATCTTTCTTGTGGCACTAGACGCGGCCATGTTCGAATAACGAGTGGATCCTTCGTTCCATCCTCCAATAGCAATAATTGTTTTCAGATCGGGATTTATTTGCTTGAGTCCTGTGAATCTCTTAAAAGCCCCTATTTTGAACAAGAAAAAGCATTTTTATTGCACTTCAGGATAAAAATGATTTCCGTTACAATGAAAAATCAATCGTTACAATGTAAATCCGTTACAATGAATTTTTCAACATGTTGCTTAAAATCTCCTATTGTTAAAATATTCCTAATCAGAGTTACATGTATTACTTAAATTCACATAAGAAGTCAACAATAAAGTTCATTCAAATGAAATTTCGTTATATTTATATTTACTTTAATGTATTGTATATAATTACAAATTTCGTTAATTTTTAAAATCTATTGATATTTAAGCCTGAAAATACTAAAATGATCACTCTTTCAAAAATATCATTTTTTATTATTTTTAGTTAAATAAAATATGCAATTATTAAATAATTGATTTCAAAGTAAATGTTATAAAATTCGAAACTCTCGTAATCAAGGATTCATTTCTGTTACCAAAATTTTAATTTAGGAATGAAGTTTAAAAAAAAATAGTAATCTTTAAAATATGTTTAAAAAAAATCCTACACAACTTTTGCTAATTTTTTTCTTTGCTATTAAAACTTTTTATAAATAGTAGATATGCGTAGAAAAAATTACACACAAATGTACATCTTATTTTTTAACAATTGCCTATGCCTATAAATTCTAAACTATGATGAAATAGCTGAAAGTATGAAAAATGTAAATAATGAAACTTGTTATGTAATAATGAACGCATTTAAAATTTTTAATCATAAGCCTTTGGCCACAAGAAAAAGAGTTATGCTCAAGTTGAGATGGATGGATTTGCAGAGTTATATTTTAAGATCCTCAAAGTAAATAACTACAGATCAAATGTCAAATCTAGTTCGAAGTGGAAGAAAGTTCTAGAGAAGGCCTAGGCTCATCAGAGGCTGTCGTGTAAATAGAATAACTTATTTAATAATCAGTGTTATAAAAAAGTTAAAGTCATAATATGCAATCACTTTCTCTTGTTTAAAAATGACTAAGAATATTTTAAAAAAAGCCTTGTTGGAAATACATCCAGAAAGATGTAGTCTTAGAATGAGAAAGATCATCTCACGAGTAAGCTTTTACTTTTTACAGTCATTATTCAGTTTAAATTGTAAGATAATGATGAATTCTTACCTTTTCCATAGTTCTCTTCCAGATCATAGTATGGATCAAGGCAGCGAATTTTGTTATCGAAACCAAGTCCCACGAATCCATACACAAGGTGAGTACAGATGAAGGGGTCTATGTTCTCCACAGGAAATTTGCCCTCTCCAGGCCTGTAGACGGCCCAGCTGCCATAGTAGCAAACGACTTTGTACTTGTGTGAGGATGCTGCAAGAAAATTGAAGTGTCTCACAGTCGGTACAGGAAAGTAATTCAAATTTATCAATAAATTGAAAATGATTGATATTTGTGTTCATTTTGTTTTCTAAAACAAAACTTGAGAGTTATTAAAAGTGGTTTCGTGTTGTGGTTGCTCAGTCGGGAGAGTATCGTCCTCGAGAGACAGATAAAGTGAATTCAATCCTGGAACCGGCTGAAGATCTCCGTGTTCACTAATAGCGAGTGGGGAACATTAAATATGTCAAGGTCGCAAAGTCCCTTAAGTTCCCCAATCCAAGTCAACACCTTTAAGGGCTAGCACACCAAAATCTTGGGACATCTACTTGGACTCTACTTCGAAAAATAGAAGATCCGCCACTGACTTGTAGTGCTGCCATCAAGTGTCATCTGAACAAGAGAGGATTGAACTTACCTAACTGGATTTGGGGTTAGTACAAAGGGCTGAATAAATAGTAGCAGAGGTGCCTTAGTTCCAAAATACCCGTGTACTAAAACAAGACAAAAAGGTGGTTTCGCACAGGGTGGGCTTAACCTCCCAACTTTGAACAATTTCAACTCTACATAAATACAGTACGTAATTCTGATCGCTCTATTTTGAGCATGAACTGAGAGCATACCTGTTATGACTATCTAAAAGGTTTTCAATGTCAAAAGCTGTATCATTAAGAGCTATATCATACTGTTATGTAAACGACATCATAAAATTCTTACTTCAATATGTATGTAAAAACAACAAAATTATCCATTAAACTGCAAATGGTTTACATCAACTTTCTTAACGTTTTTGAGTGCGTAAAAGAAGTTCATTATTACTAAAGCAAAATTTTAATATTTGTAGAAAAATCGTTCTTTCAATAAATATTGATTTCTTCGTTTTTTTTCACAATCAATGATTTTAAAATATATTTTTAAATCTCCTATGTCTTAAAAAAGCAAAAACTCATTGTTAAAAATTAAATCTAAGTACGCTTTTAATATAAACATTCTTGAAAAAAACATTGAAAATAAAATTAAATACGTTCACTTAGAGAAGAAAATTGAGGACAAAAAACGTCTCATTGTTTATATGTGTTCCATACGTTCCATCAGGCCTTTTAAGACTCAGGAAAATTTTATGTATAAATAAATAGAAATGTTTTTTACCACAAATCTATACTCATGTGCAATTCTAATTTCTTTTTTTCTTCATTTCTGTATGCAAATTAATTAAGTATTAAAGTGCAGATTTCCCAAGATGAATCTTAACTCATGTTTATTTACGATTTCCCTCCAGAAAGTAAGCAGACAATTTCGTCCATTAGGGTCCAATGACGTCATATGCAAATACCCAATTCATGTTACTTTTGTTCTTTAAATAAACTTTCTTGCTGCATTATATTGGAAATTTCAAGCTTAGCCTTTTCAATCATAGTTGCAATGGAAAAGTATTTATATTGTTTTTGAAATATTAGCTTAATCTATTGAAATACGCTTAGGTTACTGAATGTCTATTTGATACATCTTCAGAATCTTTAGACAAATGAGCAAGTTCATGATTTTAAATTATCACTAAGAGAGGAAAAATGAATATCTTCACAGCTGGCAACCTTCTTAACAAATTTCAACATCAAGCCGAGTTTGGCTACTGTGCATAACCACTATGCTTTCAGGTAACGAGAATTCAATGAACTAAGACA
>JAPDSC010149660.1:173120-203466 GCA_026290005.1 Latrodectus geometricus
ATTTGTTTCCCGTAATTCAACAATAAATGGAATCAAAAATCAAACTTAGAAATTACCACTCCGAAGAACTTGGTTCCACTATTAAACCGGCTACAGCTTCTCTTAAAAAATGTTTCATTAAATTATGGAATCTGCTGATAGACCACAGTTGCTTAAAATTTGTTTCCCGTAATTCAACAATAAATGAAATCAAAAATCGAACTTGGAAACTACCACTTCGAAGAACTTGGTTCCACCACTAAACTGGCTACAGATAATATGTTTCATTAAATTGAAGTAGCTACACAAATAGTGTAAAAAACACTGTTTAGTAATATTAATTTGATAAAACTACGCTGTTCAAAAAAATTTCCAAAGTTATTCTGATTTCATTTTTTATGATTAATTGTTTGATTAAAAAATTTAAAAAAAGATAAAAAAAAGTGCCATTAAGTCTTAATTTGTAGCGGTTGAATTAAATACAAGCCCAAATGCAACGTCATTAAATTAACAATTTTCTTAATCGGGAAACGCAACTATTAATTCTTCTTAAACTGCGCCTTCATAATCACGTGAATGAGATTACAGAGACAATTGTTTGAAATATAACAATGTTTTCTTTTGTAATTTCTTAATACAAAAAGATTTACGCGTCAACGTTACAGTTAGCCATCATTTACAATTGTGGAAATGTATTCTAACTCATGTTAATTGATTTTCAGCAGCATTAGCCTTCAAATAAAATGACAAACATCTTATGCATAAAAACAATTATTAATATAACTTACCATCAATTAAAACTACAATTAATTCGCACAAAATACTGAACAGAAAATGTGTTTCGTTCTGAAAAGAATACTGGAATGGAATCTATGAATCTTAGAAAGATTCGATAATTCGAATCTTTTCTTCCCATTTGAATCCTATGTCGCTGATTTGATCTCTTTAAGTTACGAAACACCAATTATAACCATGAATTTATATTAATTCGGTAATTATGGAAGTTAATGAATTTCTGTCTCCTACATCTTGTTATGGAATCAAATCTCGTTCAAATTACCAATTTAAAGGAAACAACTTCAAATAGTTAATTGACCTGAAAAAAATTATGTTTTTTTTCCCCCATGAATAATTTTTTCAGTTTTACTGGGCTTAACGAAATAATAGTTCCACCCACATTTTTCAAGATTTTGGCTTTATATTGAGACGAAAATAAATTCTTCAGTGAAGATAATTATACAATGATCGTTACAGCTATTTAAAAAGCAATTTGTTAAAAATAAATAATTCATGTTAGGGCAAATTTTCATTTTGAGACCATTTAAAAAAATGGTCCGCCTTAATTGCACTAAAATAATAATTTTCATAAAATTTACATAAATATGATTGTTTAACTTTATTGTGGGATTATGCTAATCACTGTGGAAGTATTTAAGCATAACCCTTTTATCAAACAAAATGGATCGTGTTATAGTCTATCAGCGATTGAAGAAAAGTTGACGTATTTAAATGAACACAAAATTGAATAAAAAGAAAAAAAACTTAACTTTTAGGTATATCACGTAATGTCTTAAGCAACATTTTCCGATGAATTAGAATTGCTTATAACGATAAAAAATCATTTGGGCGAACATCAAAAGTAACAATGCGGTAAACAAGAACTATATTCATCGTAAATAAATTAAATTCTGAAAATATAAGCTTATAAAAAAATAAAAAATAAATAAAAAAAGCTTTTTCCTTCTAATAGGAAAAATCTTATTTCTTTTAAAGACCATTAAAAAGAAAATAGACTTTAAGACGAAAAAGGCACCAATTCTTCCGATTTTAGAAAAAATTTAAATAACAAACTACAATATAATTTAAAAGATGAATAAAAAAATTTATTCGCTTTTGAGTTATTCGCCATTTAAATTATACTTTAAAAAGAATTTAAATTAAAATATGCAGTTAAAGCAAAGCATTCGAAAATATCTACGATGCTTATATAATAAGTCTAAAAAAAAATTATCAAAATAGAAATTGCAAAGTATATTTAATATTCTCGATCATTTAAAAGCAGTTAAAAGTTGGAACTGCCAGGAAACGGGGTGAAAATGCCAAAAAATCACCTATTTCAAAATTGCTCCGAAAGGATTAGTAACAGTAGTAAATTATAGATATTTGAGAATGAGTATCCATCACACTTTCAACAATGAATGATAATATATATATATATATATATATATATATATATATATATATATATATGCCTGCATATAAAAATAACTGTACAAAAGATGACAAGTCTTAATAGCAACTAAATATTTTTTTTTTTTTTATCATAGATATTAATATCAGTGTGAACTATTGAACAACATTTTTATGTAAAATTTCGAAGTTTGATCGGCAACAAAAAGTAAATGTATAAATCACTGTCAGGAAGAGATTAGTTAAATTAATATATAATATATTTTAATTAGTATATTGCTTTGTTTTTTATATAATTAGTGATATATTTGCTAGAAAATGTGTTTTTATTCATTATAATATTAAAATTCTATAAAGAATCATGTTTGCTGCATTTGACCAGAAAAATTTCTGCACTTTGTAATGAAGAATTACTGAAATAACGAAGTCATAAAAAAAAAACTGTAATTTAAAAATTTTATAAATCATATAATAGAAGAAGAGAATAATATTTTTGATTTATTCCTATCAAAATATTGTGACTTTATGCATAAGGATGTGTGTTATGTAACTACCCAATACTAATTAAAAGCTGATCTCTGAAAAGCTTCTAATGAAAAAAAAAATTAGCAAATTTAAGGACATTTTGAAATAAGCAAAACGAAATATCCTGTTTGAAAATATTCTGGAAAAACATAAATTAGAGAGAATTTTGAAATATTCTAACACAGCCAAATATCAACAACTGAATACAAATTAAGAAATACAGTGCAAATGAGATTAAAACTAAATATATTAAATTCATAAAGATTCGGAAATCATTGTTGAAGATGAACCAATCTTGAAATAATTAAGTTAAATAGAAGTGAATAAAATCATAATACTTAAGTAATAGAGAAAAATGATATTTTTCACATAATCAAATTCTCGGATAAAGAAATATTTGTAATAGATCATGTTAAAAGACGCATGTATTATTAATATTATTGAAATGGTAGAATAGATATTGTTCCATATATATATATATATATATATATATAAGTTAACATGTCTCATTTATTTATTCTAGTATTATATTGTATACATTGGAAACAATATTGAGCCAATTTAAAAACTTTTATGCTTGAATTCTAGACAAGTTAAATTGTATTTTTTGTTAAGATTTTCATGAGAAAACTGTAAGAATATAATTATTTTTACAATTTACTATATAATGTTTTTTAAGGAAAAATACCATTAAAATCTTTTTTTTTAAACGATGTATAATCTTAATATATTCTGTTTAATGCTATAATAAGCAATGAAACGTATTTTTACAACTATCCGATTTTTTTTTCTGAAAGAGATTTGGCTCAAAAAATATTTAATCCATTTTATTGTAATTTTTTTAAATAAATAAAGCGATATTACAGCAATTTGTTCAAAAATTAATTTTCCTCTTTTTAGGCTTATTTTTTAGAACAAATATTTAGGTAAACTAAGTTTGATAATTAATCAGGCTTTAATTTTTCAAAAAATATCTTTTAAAAAATATTTAAATATTAATTAATGATATAATACATGTTTTGATATTTAGTTTATGAAATTCGAATTCATAGAACGGAAATACGTATTTTCAAATGGCAACAAAATAAAAGACTAACCTTGAATTTTCCGGAAAAAGAAAAAAAAAATCCTGTGAGTGCCGAAAGAGTTGTTGCTTGATCGGAGGACGATTGGGTTTTGAAGTTCGAAAACTTTTTTCCCTTCGGTAACTACAACCACGAGGACCTTCTTAGGTCGCCGACACTGAGGGTCCCTTTCAGGGGGGGCCCATTTTTCTCAGGGTTTTATAGAAAGATCCCATTCCCACCTCCTCGTACCCATCCCACCAATCAGACCACTTTTTGAACTCCCTTAATTTGCCTCTGTTTCTTTTTTCTCTCCTTCTGTTCGAACTATCCTTTCTGGCACCTCTTTGACCATGACCGCGAAAATAGCGGTTAACCCGGAAGAATCGAAAGAGATTCCAAATCTGCCCTGCGGCTTGACAACTAACGGGTCAACACGCAGAAATCTGGCTTCTTACAAGTTTATTGTCTTTTTTTCTGCTCGTTTATTTACTTATTTTTCTTTGCTAGTATGTCAGGAGTATAGATTTCTTTTTGTTTAATTCTTTATTTTTTTCTACGACACAAACATGAGTGGGAGGGAAGATTATTAGATAAACTTGTTGATTTGGTAATGAATGGCAATATTCCATCAATTGCAGCTATTCTTCAAGTGATTTATTCCTAATCAGAAAGGTCTCAAGTTCAGACCTTAAAAATTTTAAGTAATATTAATTACTTTGTATTAAGACATTCATTTTTCACATGTTTCGTTTTCAAATCAGAATTAAATTATAGGCTACAGGCACATTCTGCATGTATTAAGCAGTCGCAAATATCCGCAATTTCCATAAGAGGTCTACTAATTATAACAAACTGTACATCGAGTTTTCAGAAGCAAAGCTGATTCTTCACAATACGAATTAAAAGGATTAAGAGCTAATAACTAAATTTGTTAAACCGTCATCAAAATTTTTTTGCTGAACAATCCTTTTAGATGGCAATATAATTTCAGTATCTTTTGAATTCTGGTATATTGACGACATTTTCCCAAGCACTTCCTGCTTATTTTTCTTTCCACTATGAAATACTTATTTTTCGAAATGAATGAATATAAAAGCCTCATGGAGGGGTAAAAACTACGCGCTGCTAGAAATTTAACTTAAATACGTTTACGCCATGGCGTTTATTCATGAATTTATGGTAATTAAATGCTTAAACTACAGCTATGAATTATGAATTAAAAAATAATTCTATGTAACCAGAAAATAAGGAAATAAAAAATACGAACATAAGTTTGTATTTCTTTCAAACAGGGGTCGCCAAAGTGGTCTATATAGACCCCTAGGGGTCTATTTAACAGCAGTAGGGGTCTATCTGACCCAAGGGGTCGAATGGGGTTCTATTGGGACTCGAAGGAAAAACAGTTCTTAATACGCAAATCACACATATCTAACTGTGTACGTAAAAATTTAAAATATTTTTATGATTGACTTAACATTATATTCTTTATAGAAAATAAAATAATAAAGAAAACAATCTGCCCCTTTTTTCCTTGGCGTTTCCAAGTTCGTATAGGTTTGAAGCCGGTTTCACTCACGTTAATTCAATTTTAACTAAAAACAGAAATAAATTAAATGTGGAGCTTCGAGGGGATTTACGGTTAAAATTGACTAATTTCGAACCCACTATAACGAACCTTGCCTAGAAACACCAGGCACACTCATCTCATTAAGAAGTAAAAAATCTGTAGCTACTTTACTTACTGTTTCTGATTTACTAAATATTTAGATGAATATATAATTTTATTTTAATTACCCAAAACTTACCTTTGTGGGGGTCTATGGAGATTTTGAAAAATATATAGGGGGCGATGATCAATAAAGTTTGGCGACCCCTGCTTTAGAACAACGTTTAAATTCTAGAATAAACTTTATTTCGAAAGTCCATCAGAATTTTCCCAATTTTCAATAAAATTTTGTGGTAATGAAACGAATTCATGTAGATGACAATATTTATATTTCTTCCGGATATTTTCTTCGGAATTGTTTTCTTCAAAATTTCAGTAATACAGAATTATTTTATTCTTATTTCACGCAGTATTCTTTCTTGTACACAATTTTCATTTTTTCATTGTTTTAAAGAATTGTATTCTTTACCTTAATAATTTATTTTTTTACGTGTTAAATATTTTATAGTTAAAATAACAGAAAAGTTCATTATTTTTATTCTAAAGTACCAGCATCGAAGAGGGAATTTTCTTTTCCCAATCGAGATTTTCTGTAATTTATTTTGAAATTAAATTCATTCGTTAATTAATTTTCAAGTATAAGTAGATTATCCCATTTCAGTAATGCAAATGAGATTATGATGTCACTGTTTGTGTTATTTTATTATTCGAAAGGAAATCTAAATTATATTCCCTACCATGTTTGTTTGCTTTGCTATAAGTTTGCGATTGCCGGTTTCTGTTTAACTGTTTGTCATTCAAGGGTCTTTTTTTTTCATAAAAAGATTAATTTGATCGGGATCTGCAATTTAAAATGGATTATGATCCACTGCAGATATTAATACCTGACGTGGGAATCGAACCCGAAAATTGTTGAACTGAGAGCCAGAACACTAAACATACTGCTGCTAACTTTGCATTTTTGCCAACTGAAAAGCCACTGTACACAGTCACTCGCTTTATAATTTTGAACCCGGTCAAATGACGATGCCAGCGTCTGAGCTGGCTACCATCTCTCCATGCCATAGCAATAGAGGATATTGCGACCACGATATATTTCGTATGCCCAGTCATCATTAGTGACTACAATGAATCTTCAATTGGATCAGGTAGATCACCACGGCCTTTCCCAACACAAAGTTAAATAGCAATCAAAACATCGGTTGCTTATTACAGCACTTTGCCAACTGTCTATTTCTGTAAACCAAAGCCACTAAACACAGCCAACCATCTTGTAATTTTGATCCACGGTCTAGTGACGTGGTCGACTCTCTGAGTTGGTCGCCTCCGCTTAGAGTCACACGAGTTTTACAAGTATCTAAATTTTTGTTCTTCATTTGCAAATTCAATAACACTTATATTAACATGACTTTGTGGAAAACTTTTTTTTTAATTTTTGTCTTGGCAAACGAAATAAGACAGCTTCTTATTATAAACCACTTGTTAAAACTATTCTTTTTTACCTTTTTTATGATGAATTTATTGAAAATTTCGGGAATACTTTTTATTTAATTCCTTTACTAATTTTCCTTTACTAAAAAGCTTAAACTTATTTAAATGCTTCATTTTTGTTAATATTATTCCATTTATTTTAATACAGAACTAAGTGTAATATAGAAAATCAAACTTTCTATTTTTTCTTTTCTAATCAAAATTTGTATAAAATTTTCTTTTAATCAATTCGTTCAATATTTCAAATATATTTTTCTTATAATACACCATATATTTAAAAGTGAAAGTAAATTTTATTTTGAAAATAAAATATTAAGTAAATGCAATTGGGAGACATTGAAAAAGCTTAAATATTTTAGAAATATCTTATCAATTTCTTAATGATAGTTTTATTATCAGATCCATATAATTATCTGTGTAATACAACTTGCGACACCAAGAAATCATTGATTGTAGGTGGGATCAAGTAATTGAAATAAAAATTCAAGGACATTAGCTTGATTTAAAATTTTTATTGTACCGAATTATCCAGTGCAGTTTTAAAGGTAATTTCCAGTCAATTTTAGAAGGTAATTCCATGTTAATTCATAAAAAATTCAATAGACTATGAGTATATGCTGTGCATACAAATCATGAAATTAAGAAGAATTTTATTTTTTCTCGAATCTGAATCATTCATTAAAGGCTTATTAAATGTTAATGATTATATGAATGTTTAATTTTTTTTAAGTGTTTTTTGTTAAAAGTAATAAACGCTCTTTTACAACTGAATGCTTCATTTGCCATCACTCCATAAAACGATAAACTGAGAAAACGATTAAAAATGTGTAACTAGTGTTTATTAAAACTAACGTTATTCATTTTATTTAAATATGGATTTTGTGATGTTAATTCCTATTTTAAGAGAAGTTTGTTTGAATACATAAAGTTATTTATTATATACATGTTTTGGTAATAAAATTTAGAAAACGGAATTAATCGATTTGGCCAGTGAAACATCCAATTAAAAAGCTTTGTTTACTTTTGATTAAATACATTTTGATAAGTAATTCGATCGCAATAATAGGGCTTCGATTTCTTCATTATTAGAAATAAATTGCAGATGAAGTTTATATTTATTAATAATGTGGTTTTGAAATAACAAAAAAAAAAAAACTATTTACATATTTAAAAATGAATATCAAAGAAACGCGCGTTATCTTAGAGATATAATTCAAAGGATCGCCCAAAATCAGTTTGTATTCTTCAACTCGGCTCTTGTCGTGCTATCTTCTTCCTCTTTATATGTCTGGTAGTGAACTTGATGTGAATGGCCCTCAGGTGGCGCTTTCATTCCCACAATAATGATCAGCCGTTGATTAAGTGAGCTCGATGGAAAATAAGAACGGACAAGAGCCAACGGAAAATGAGTGCAATGCGTTACAAACAAATCAGTCTCTTACTGTAGTTAGCCTAACTGTCAACCGAACGGTTAGCGCTCAGTTCATGGGATCCAATCCAATCTCGGATATGGGTTAAACCAAATTAAATCTTACTGTGATTAAAAATGGGGTGACTGGAGGCTTCTAGGAATTATATAATGAAGTTCTTTTATTATCGGAAAGAAATTAGCATAAGTTATGGGGAAAATACTAAACATGTTGGCAAATAAGCTCTTGTCAAGTTTTGTATTTGCAATGTTGTGTCCTAGTATAAGGACAGGGCTTTCAGAGGGGAAAGTACCAGATTCAATATCAGCCCTGTTGAACAATGAGAAAAGGATATTGAATTTCTGCTTGCACATCTCTAGATGTGAGTGCTTGGAAGTTTCCCGGTTTCCCTCGACACATGGATACAGTCCTCTATTTATAGGAAGTCTTTCTGAAAATCAGTATACAGCGAATATTAAAAAAATCCTTACAGTGACTGCTGGCAAATGGGATGTACATACATATTGTCAAAACTACTATATACATATTGTACTACTATATACATATACATATTGGGAACTATAGACATATTGTCAAAAATGACTTGCTGATATCCAGATGTATGATTGCACTTTCCAGGGTCATTGTTTTGAGCCCAGTAAATGTTGATCTATATTAGAGGGATATTAGATTTCTACTTTTGTAATACACATTTGTTGGGAGGGTCATTATCGAAGGGTAGTGAGTTCGAATTCCAACTCAATCGAACATCCTTTTTGTTCTAAAGGCGGCTATGGTACGCTGAGTAGGTCGTTGTCTCAATGTTCTTCAAGAGAAATGATACTTTACAGAGTAACAGGTAAGAGGTCTTTTGCTTGTTCTCTGCTTCTAAATTACGAAGATACCCACCCAATATCATCCATCTAACTAGTAAACCCTATCTCTGGGCTAAGTGCAGGGAAGTATGCTAGAATACACATTTGTTGAGAGTCGGACCATGGTAATTTTAAAAGTTTAGTTCCTTACAATACAGTCCACAATCTACGAAGTCCATGTTCTTTATACACTATTTAAAAATAGAGACATAAACCTTGTGTATCTGTGAGTACAATTACGGTGGCAACACGATTTAAGTGGAAAATAGCACACCTGCTAAATTTTTACTTTGTATATCTTTTAAAACTTTTATTTCAGCAATCAGTTAAACTCAGATTAAAACACTGCATTTGAGTTACTGCCAACGCTTAGAGAGGGAATGATATGGCGAATTATAATGTAGGTAGAAGCATACTAGTGTCTAATATATGTTTGTAGAGTTCAATTTAAATCCCACTGTCGCGACCAATTTATGGAAAAAGTTTCAGGTCATTGGAGATTCATCGAGAGAAAATCTTAAAAAAAGTTGGCTTAGAGCCACATTTTCCCAAGAACTTGTTACTTATCCATACAGGCATGCTACAGCTTTTGAGCTTCTTTTAAGACTATGATGCATTCATAATAAATAAAATTTCAAGGTTTATTTCCTGTTATGGCCTCTATTTTACATAGCCTTTCATCTTTCTGAAAGGGATTAAACACGAGAATAGAAAGGATTAAACACGAAAATAGAAACACTTGGCTTATCCCACATGGCACCACTGGTACAGTTCGTCTCGCCTTCGAGGCTCCCTGGCTTCAGGTTTCAATAGACAGGAACAAACTACTCTCGCCCGATTCAGAAGTGACCACCTTAGAACTTTGAAATTTTCCGAGGGTTCGAAGAAATTTGACATTTGCTCCAAGTATTCAATTGAACAGTCTACTCCAGAACATATTCTTGAGTTCTCTAGGAGGGATTTGATCGAAAACCCATTTATGGTGCTGGAGTTTTTAAAGGTGTGTACACTCATGGACCTGGTCTAGCACTGATGACGACGGGGGCATGCAACAACAACAACATTTTACATTTCAAGGTTCTTTGTTTCTCATCAAAATTATTGTGGGAGTATTATAGAATTCATGTCTTCAACGTATACTGTGTTGTTGTTGTTACATATGAAAGTTGGAAAAGCCAAGGCTACCCGTAAGGGATTGGGAAAATAAAGCCAGAAAAAGCGTCTTCTGTTTTAAGCAGAGCATCCCTCTAAGAGAGTGGAAGTACGACTTTGGCTCATAGAGGGCAGTACCATTCGGGTCTTAGAGTTAGAGGCCAGAAAAAAGTCCACGGCCTACCCTAGAAGGTGAGATATTAATTAGGAATAGGAACATGAAGGACATTGCAACCGCGACATATTTTACATGCTCCATTCTTTGTTAGTGAACACGACACGTGGACTGCAACCGTATATAGTGTATTGGCGATAGTTCTTATTTTTACAGACCTAAATAGTTGTCTGTAAAAGAGAAAAATAAGTGTGGCCATTGACGCCAAATAAGTAAGACGGATGTTTATGAAGTCGCCAAATGACAAATTAGTAATAACTGGATGAACAAGCCTAAAATATAATTACCTAAATCTAAGAACGAAAGACATCAAAACACTGAAAAACGCGGCTTAGGCTTCAATAGATCCACTTATATTACATCCAATCGCATTTTCTGCTGACATCAATGGCTATGTCTACAATTCATCGTCAATCAGCAAAATGACGATACTGTTGCGTTAGCTAGATTATCATGTTGTCACTGTAATCACAAAGGTTTGGCGAAGAAGACTGCGGAAATGTAGTGTTTGGCGAAGAAGCCACGAATATCCAAATACTCCCTTCTGCGGACAACAGAGTAGTCGTTTAATATGATACAAAGATCTAAGAGATGGAGTATGGATAAATGGATGACTATTCTCTCTTCGTTAAGTCCTTGTGCTCAATAAAGCTATTGATTCTTATTTTCACCTTGAAAAGTTCAAGAAATAGTTCATTACAAAAGATTTAAGATGCGTCATATAGGTTGGCCGCATATCCTTTCAATACCTATAAAAGAGATCTCATGACTAGTATGATAAACAGAAATTAAATCTTAGACCATGGTGTTTTCCAGGGATGCAGTTGGCTCTGATTTCATTAAATTAATGGTTATTCAACGATTTATAAGAAGTAAAGATATTTACTGGATGGATTGATTAGCAAGATCTTCAGTCTTTAATACTATAAATATGTTTGAAACATTGAAAAAGACAATTTGGAATCTCTCTCCAAAATATATCCAAATTGCTATAGGAACTTAGAAACTGTATTATTTACAGTATGCATCGATTAACAAAAACTTTGTTGACGTATTTTCTTTTGTTCGATATTATAATCACTGTTTCATGCCTTAATAAATAAGTGTCATATATTTGTCGTATAACGTTGAATGTATTTATTGCGTATCTTCAAATTAAAGTTTTTCATATCTGTCTAATTCTTTTTGCCGAATCTGAAAATTCTTTAATTTTGAAAACCAACTGAAACAACCACTAATAAAACAAATACTATATAAATAACATAAATGACATGATTTGACTATATAAATAACATAACTATATAAACTAACAATTATATATAAATAACATAACTACATTAACTATATAAATAACATAAACTTCAGTAAAAACTGGCCAGGTTCCAAGGTCGAATCTTAAATGACAAATCTGGCATCCATTTTAAGTATCACGTGACAAAACACGTGATATTCGAAATGACCTAGGGAAGTTAATTCTGTGTGAACCATAGAAGCTTTAATTTTCCGTCCAGGTTCAGAATTTTGTGCTTTGATCGGAAATGCCAAGACGTAAATAAATGTGTAATTACTGTTGCTTAAAGATGTACATTTTCTTTAAATTTATTTTCCAAAAAAATTAGTTTTATTAAAGTTATTTAAAATTAGTTTCATTCTAAGTTATGTGAAAAAAATGGAGGAGCAACATGCTATTTTGGAGCGGTTACAGTGAATAGACATGAAATGACGATTTAAAAATTAATAATCTTGTTATGATCTTTTTTTGAACTTTGTATAACTAGCATTTGTTGCGTTAGTGAATGCTTATGTTTTATATTCAGTGATTAAGAATAATTCTGATATTTGATATTTTTCTTAAAAATGTTTGGTATTGTATAAAATGCCGCAGTGTTGTAATATTTTATACACTATTGATAATGTATGCATTAAGAGAATATAAAATCATTTTTATTTACATAAAACAAGTGGTTCATTATTTTAAATTTAATTAAATATATATATATATATATATATATATATATATTGGCATTAATTTACTTAAATATTCAATTTACTGTTGTTGTTACTAATCTTCATGTCTAAGAATATACTAGACGAGGTCTTCGAGTCCATTTACTTCAGAAAATCGAAAACAGGCATAGGAAACATTCAATTTACTATTTTCATTTTAGATTTGCTTATAAGTTAAAATGTTCTATTAAAAATTTACTAATTTGACCAATTAAAATTTAAGTTAAACTAATATTTGTTTTCATAAAAATTTAAATGTGAAGGAAATTTAAGTAAAAATTATTGAAAAGTTAAATATCAACATTTTATTTTCTAATGGCGGGACACTGGGTGACTGGAGCCGTCGCCCACAACAAGGCCGAAAACTGCTACTCATTTTAGCATTGCCCGGTGAGCACTTATGAACCAAATCAGGGAGGTAGAAGTTGCATTGCCCACGTCACATCACCACAAACCCGTTTATAGCCTCATTCATACATCATCTTAGAAGAAGAAAGGACATAGATACACAGAGAGAAATGAAATGTCCATGCCCAAACCAGGATTCGAACCCGGGACCAACAACCCAAGAGTCAAAAACGCTAACCACTCAGTCATTGGCCGGCAAACTTAACATAAGCTAGAGATAATCTAACCATCAGCAACCGTTGAAAGGCAATTTGTTATCCTCCACTTCGTTTGGCTTTCTGAGATGTTTCAAAGATACACGTCATAACGGTGTAAATCCAAAAAATCCCAAAGCATCCAGCCCGGTTGACATACACTTTGAAACAAGAAACACAACATTCATTCCATACTTTTCAATGGACTAAAATCTAACTTCAAATCTACAACAGCACAGCAAGATTTTACCGTTAGGAAACGCTGAGATTATGGTTACATTTGACCCCACATAAAAAAAAAATTGAAAGCAATGCAAAGCGTGTTTTTTCATAGAAAATCAGTTGTATTTATGAGTTGAATAAAAGAAATCGTGAAAAAATTCCAAGCTCTCACCCTGAATAATATACGAGCAAAAAGGAGAAACGAAAAATCCATCGCGTCATGTTCAATTGTAGTAACTAAAAGCTAACTCTAAACGCTTTAACTCTAAAAGCGTAGTTTTCCTGATTACGGTAAAAAAAATGGTTGAATCTATAAAATGAATTGTTTTTCATTTGTTGATTTTAGAATATATTTTTGGTTTTTAAAATACCGTGTAATAATTGAAGCAAATTAATTTAAAAAACACATTTTATGACAGAACTATATTATTAATTTTTGTTTCAATCAATGATGGTTTGATTGATAGTGTTTATATGTATGTTAACCAATCATAACTTTATATCCTTCTCTAGTATGATAAGAAATCAAGAAACACGAGTGTCTATTCAGATATCGATTTCGTCGTTTGATATCACGAGGTTAAGTCCATTTAGTTTTGGAATTCAATTTCAAATGTAATCTTAATAAACTAGTTTCTTCAGTGGCATTCTGTACGTAAATAGAAATTTCAAATTATCATAGCTTAATGTAATGGGCTTAAAATTAAAGTAAAGAATTTTATTTTCATGCTGTAACATTAAAAAAAATATCTATTTTAAAATCATGCATCTTTGTTTTTATCTAATGCATGGTTTCATGAAGAGAATTAATATATACTATATTCTTTGTCATTGTGATTATTGTAATTAATGAAGAAACTTAGCTAAAACATAATCTATTGTGTTTAAATTTTTAAATATATTTTTGTAATGTATTCTATTATTGATAGGAAGAACTAAAATCAATTTATATTGTTCCACGACGCTGTATTTCCAAATATTTTTTCGCAGATGATTATTTTCAGATAATAATTTACCGATTAGTACATCGTGTCCTTTCCCACCATGTGTCATTGGAGGACATGAATGGAGAGGTTACCGTTGGTGGTGACTTTATGATATCAAGGTACGGAATATGCTTTGACCTTTGAGAGTGGAAGCTCTCTTTTTTTTTTAAGGGGCACTTACCAAAAAGAGATATGAGGGGCCTTCTCTAAAAAAAGGTACATACTGAAAGGGGGCCTATTAGGGATATTCCTACTTCAGGGCGCTGGGCCTCTAAGGCCAAGGTCGAAAGTTGAAGCAAAAAGGGAAACACAGTGGGTGGATCTGTTCGGGGGCCACTGATCCCCGTACTAGTGCTCTCTGCGAATCAAGTAAGTGACGATCAACTGAAAAGAATTCTGTTGCTAGGATACTCAGCAACGTTCGAAAATGTTTGAAATTCGAACCACCTCACAAAAGGCGATTTTAATTTATATCTAACAATAGATATGGGCTAGTTGAAGGAATTTAGATAACTATGCAATTGATTAATATTAACAAATAAACGGATAGTGTGTAAATCGTATTTCATTTCAATAATTATTTATCTTGTAATAAATTAAGGTCCACCGAAATTCAAATTGCTTCTACAAAAGACTGTTTTAATTTATGTTTCTAATATCAAAGCTAATTTACATTGGTTACTGATTTAGAGAACACTTTTAATCAATTAACAAGCAAATCGACATAAAATTGCATTTTATTTCAGAAATAATTAATCTCATATTAAATTAATTTCATTCAAAATTCTTTCGTTTAAAATACGAACTGGCTATCGAATGTTTATTTTAATTTGTATCTAGTATTATAACAGACACATATATATTTTAGACATTAAATAACAATTTAATAAGTTTATATTAGCAAGTAATTACTCAATAGAAAGATTATTAATTTATTTATCAAATTAAATATTATCGAAATAAATTACTTAAAAAAACAACTAATCGATTATATTAACATTAAGTTGTAATTTTATTTTAATAATAAATAATTAAAAGTAAATTAATTTCATACGATTTTTTTTAAAATTCCACCGGCTCTACAAAAATTCCTTTTAAATTATGTCTAGTAATATAAGTGTTATTGCATTTATTGAGCATTGATTTAGAGAACAAATGATTCTATTGATAGAATATTAAATTGTATTTTACTCCTATTATAATTTATTTTATAATAATTCAATTTCGCATATAAATGCATCAAAAAAGTTTATTTTATTTTGAGTCAATTAACGTAATATATTTATTTACCATTAATTTACAGAACAAATTAGTTTATGCTAATGGCAAATAGAATGACATTAAATTACATTTTGTCTAATTAATACATTATCTTACAGCAAATTAAAATACTTGTAATTTGTATTCAATTCAGAGTTTTATCTTACAATATAAAAAATTGCAAGCTTGTAAAAAATAAAGTTTAGTAACAGAAATCTTTATTTTAAACAAGTGAAAATTTAATGATTTTGTGTATGTGTATACATATGCATTGAATTTTAGTGTTTAGAGAAAAAACCGCATTCCTTTTTCAACGCTAAAAAAACATTTATTTAAAAAAAAAATGTAGTTTTGTCTCACACTTATTTACAAATACGCTTGTACAAGCACAAAACACCCATAATTCGATCACCACAAGAAAATTCGCCATGCTCCGTAAACCATATAATTACAACAAAAATAATGATAACAAAAAAATCATAACAACTTTTATTATATTATTTATTAACTATATGCTTAGTTTTCCCGCCTTTTCCGTCTCCTTCTCCAACACAGATAAAAATAAAATGGTTAAAAGCTTTTAAATTTTTTTTTTTTCTAATATCTAACCCACACATTTTGACCTCCAGAAGAATTCTTCACATTCAAAAGTCCGATTTCAAGAGTTACAAGGTAGGCTATAAGATTATAACGAATAGATTACAAATATTTTTTATAAAAATAAATAAATATTAGGAAATGTCACCCCCTAACTACTGATCAGCGTGCCTGACCGCAGATAGAGAAGTCCTGGGTTCGAATCCCGATTCAGGCATGTACGTATTTTCTCTTTCTCTCTCCAATCTTTGTCTTTTCCTTGTATGAATGGCTGCCTACCCTATAAACGTGTACCTATGGCATGTGTGTACTGAAGAAGTCGGACTGCACACCAAATTACGGTTCAGTTAGAAAAGTGGAGCAGCGCACCCCATATTACTAGCCTGCCTGGCACTCGTTTCTTCCACATTCTTATTAAGTAATATATATATATATATATATATATATATATATATATATATATATATATATATATAAATTCGTTATAGAAAACTCATTTATTTATTGTCATTACAGTAAAATAAAGGCAAAAAAATACCCAGCACTGCATTTACTAATATTTTCTTTTAATTACTAACAAATAAGAAAATACTCTTATGTATTATGAATTAGGATATATATTCGTTATAAATCGAATTTAGATAAAAGATAATCCACTTATTGATATAGATCAGTGGTGGCCAAAACGTCGACCGCGGTCGACTGGTAGACCGCGAAGGCATTTTAGGTAGTCCGCGCGACTATCCCGATAATGACCTCGGATATTAACAATTTAATTTATGACTTATGACATAGAATCATTGAATTATTTAAAATAAAAATTTACTCAGTCTACGTCTTAAAACCCAAAACAAACTGTGCAAAGATTTATGAGTAAAGGTTTGCAATTTAAAACCTAAAACAGACATGCTGAGCGCGATTAAAACATTCAAAAAAACTATAGAAAGGTATGCATCTCAATTAAGAAAATATGAATTGAGAAACTTCAAAAACATGGAGGAAGAATGCATCCATAATCCAAACCGAGACTTCGAAGATTTCACTTAATACTTACTTGTTTTGTTTGAAGAATTAGAAGATTCGCTGACTTAATTAGGTTGAAAGAAATACTCAATTTTATGGTATTTCCATTTAATGAAAATGCCAAAATTGATGGAGTTTCTGAAAAAAATAGGACATTTAAGTGATATCACATCAGTCATGGTCGAGGAAGAAATTATTAAATTAAGATGCGATGCATTTCTTAAATCCAGAGCATATTTAGCTATACTGATTTTTGGAAATTAATTTTTGAGAAAACGTTTCCAAATATTTACAAATTGATTTTGTATTTGAAATCATACTTTGGATCGAGGTATCTTTGCGAATCTGCTTTTTCAACCATGAACAAAAAACAAACATTGGTCGCATTTAACAGATGAACATTATTTAATTTCGTGTTTATCCATTGCAATAAGCTCGTACCAGTCACAATATGATAAACTTGTCGCTAATATACAGTACCAAATTTCAGCTAAGCGAAGTGAAAAGGTTGGCCAGGTTTTGATTTATGAATACTTTGATTTTTCGTCAGTAAATTTTCATTTTGTAAACATTAATTTTGTAAGTTATTTTAGAAAATTACATAATTTACAATTTTTTCTTGTTACCGAAAATAAATACGTACGCTAATTTAGCTCTACCATTGGTAGACCACCTGCGATTTTTTAAATGTGGAATAGACCCCGGATCCCAAAAGTTTGGCCACCCCTGACATAGATCATAACTTTAAGATAACTAAAAGTCAGATAATAATAAATTTGAACTACATGGATTGTTCTAATATTAAGAAGCAAATTAAAACACGTATACTAAACGGAATGATTTTTTAAAATCCATTCTTATTAATAAGTAATGTTAATATGCCACGTAAATTATCCTGTTCATTTAACGTAAATCAAGAAAACTATAACAATATTGCAAATTAAGAAAAAATAAATTATAATTTTTTTATTCCAGTGCAATTACAATTACATATATATATACCGTGGTTAGGCTATACTGGTTGCGGTGATATATATATTGGCTACGGGAGCTAATATGTATATAGGTACCTATTTTTTTTTTACTGTTAATGGATTTTCTTGACAAGGGAACATCATTTGCCAATTTTGATAAAAAACAAAATTACTTCATTTCTGTTCTCTTTTTAATTGCCGAATAAATATAGTTTACTTTAAATTTATAAAATGTTTTCCTTAAGACATATTTAATTAACACTGAGTTTAAATACATGAAAATTATTCTATTTTTTAAGTTATAAATAACAATAAGAAAATTAAGGAATTTTTTTTTTAAATTGCTTTAAAATATTGATCACGACAAGTTGTTAAAAAATATTAAATAATTAAGTAAACAAGTTTAAATTTACACTTTTTACATATATATAAACTTACTCATGTAAATTTCTAAGCAGTATTTATGCCTATATTTATTTTACTGTGAAAAATCCTTAAAATATTATATTAACACGCTAGTTAAATATCGAATAAAAAACTCATCGAGCAGGAAATGAAAACATGGACAAGCAAAATTATAAATGAAATAAGGAGCAGGGTGCTTGACGTTGAATTTAGAACCATCTGTATGCGACAAATGTCACATTTTTAGTTATTCTTTACTCAGACGAATCCGTCTGCGGTTTTTGTTTCGAACAATTTGCGAGTTTAGTCATGACTGTGACCTTTCGAACGAGGCTGAACTTAAGAAGTTCATTTCTGATAATCAGCTGTTTACGAATCGTTTTTTTTATTTTTTTTTATTTTATCTCAGAAGCGACTGAACTCAATTTGCATATACTTCGTATGAAACCGGAAAAGGCAATTATTTATATGTTATTGCCAGATGCAGTAAAAGATATAAAAATAGTTTACTTTTTATTTATACATTTTTTTTTTCATTTCTCTCGAATCCCTCGTAAACAACTTTTATTTAAAAATTATTATTGTCAAATCCCAACTTTATGTTCTTATTCTGTTTCTCAAACTTTTAGTTTACAATTTAATTTCTTAACTAAATTTGTTTACATTTTTATATTTTTTAATATTTGCAAGTTTTGCTTTTACAGAGAAACAATACAATAAGTTTTCAGAAATAATTAATAATATAAAGAGGTTAGGATTATAAATGAACATTAGAATGAAAGAAAATGAGTTTATAAAGTTCTGACATACATTTTATTTTCTATTTGAAACTGAAAGCAAACTAAAATATGTAACTTTTAATCTATAAAGATACTTTTAATATGTAACTTTTAATCTATAAAGGTATGAAAACGAATGTTAAAATATTTTAGGTAAATATGGGCATTTAGGTGCAAGTATATGTTTCCTTCAAAACTTCAGTACCACTTCTTTGTAATATCATATAGGGGATAATCTAAAGAAAGATTTTTACTGTCCTCAGAATTTTCCAAGCATCCAAGCAAAAACTGAATACACTTCTCCAGTTCTTACACAAAATGGGTTAAGTTGAGATGATAGATTTCTCATTCCCAAAAATATGGGCCAAGCTGACAGCTAAATAAATAGTGCAATGTTTCTCAGTTTTATTCAGCAGCTTGTGTACTCGACTTTTACCTCGGATGTGTTTGTAATTCTTTTAATCTATAGATACAGTTAAGGATAACAAACCATAAAAATCAGTCCAAATGTAACGGTTATGGTGAATCTTCTTATAGCTAAAAATTGTGTGCATTTCCTTTCCAGAAGATTTTTTTAAAAGTCTGTGGGCCTTATATTCACTTACTTCAAGAAAAAAACCCAAAATTTTTTTTTTAAAAAAAATAAGACATTTAATTAAAAATATTAATCGTACAAAATGAGATTTATCAGTTTCGTTAGGAACAAAAATAGACTTTTTATTTCTACTAATTCTTAAAGTATTAACATGAAAACATAAGTAATTTCTCACAATTTTTTTTTAATGATGTTTCTCTACATATTTTATCGTTTTAATCTTAAAAAATCAGGAATGCAATTTTTTATGTCCAGGAACAAATTTGGATTTCAATAATTACACGCAATTATCTCTTGTTGGCAACTACTCTTATCTAATTATATCATTTAATTGGTCGTTAATGTCAACAATGAAACTTAATGAACCTGCCCATGGTTGTTCTTTTATAGCTAACTCTCGAACCATGCTTCGGCTCAACAGTTCGTGGGTTCGAATCCTATCTTGAGTTGGATGTTCGTAATGGTTCGGAATCCACTTGAAGTCCCAACCTAACCAGCCCTTGTGTAATAAAAATGACCGTTAAGTCACAAACAAACCAAATCTTCCAATTGAAAAGATGTACCTTGCTTTTTGGAAAAATAACGGTAACTACTATTCATTTAGCATTCTTCAAAACACTGTTTAACTCCGCGAAATGAAGTGTCAGGTGAGATTAGCTAAAAACAATCAAATGAGATAAAATCGAAAAAATATGAAACTTTTTTTTTTAATGTGTAGAAAGTGATGATATCTAATACCATACACACTCTTCTCTACTCCCAACAGTTATTTATAGATGAAAATTTTAAAATGGAAGAAAAAAAAAGACATCTTCGTTCGTAAAACGGGTAGAGTTAATTTCGTAACGAAGTCACGGCGCGGAATAAGAACATTTCTAATGAAACACACCTCGTGTTTTAAGTGGACCAGAGACAGATTAATCCTAACATAGATTTCATTCTAGAGCATGCAGCTGTTCTTAATTCGGCAGACAAACAAGAACTGCATATAGACAAGCATTAATGATTATTGGTACAAAGCGTATCGCAATTGTGCAACATTAGGTGGTAGAATTCATAAGAAATTGGAATAGGGCACATATTTTTGACGCATATAATTCTATTTGTTACTTTGTTGTTGCACAGCCCCCAGATTAGCAAAAGTCCATGAAACTGTGCACTCTGAAGAAGTCCAAAACTAAAAGTGGATTGTCAGTAAGGTCTACCCAAAAAGAAAGAATGTGTTCACGAGAAGCCTCTTCCCACTTGGTGCTGTCTCCAAATTGCTTGGATCCCCGAGAGAGCTTCATAGTTTTAAGGTGTCCACTGAGAAAGTGTGGTTTGTCTACTGCGTATAAGAGCCAGAGAACCACCTGGCAACTGCTTCTATAGCAGTGAAGAGGCGAGCCATATGGTTTTAAATTGGTTCTTAGTTCTCGAAGAAATTTCCAAGTAGGAAAGAGGTGCAGCAAGTTCAGTGGCATCACCAGCAACCGCTTATTCGATTCGGAACTATAGTTTAAAGTAAATTCCGAACGACTAACAATCGATCCCAATCCAATCAGCTCTTGAATTATCTCCCACGTTCAGGGTGAAAATCAGTGCGAACAAATAGAAAACAACGGGATTCAAAATGTGTAATTGATGAAGAATTCGCGCCAATCGATCGCAACTCACTTTTCTCTATGACTAGTTCATAAATAAATTTATTATAAATTAAGAGAAATGACTTAAATGAAATAAAAAATTATAGAACATTTCTTTATCAGAGTTTTGAAGTGAACGAAACGAAAACATGGTAAATAAATAACATTTTCAATGTTTCATATATTTATTATCATACATAAGATTTTGCTATTGTTTATAATATTTAAAATTATCTTTTCATAAGCCATTAAATATATAAACATACTATGTGTTAATTCCCTATTAAATTATTTATATTTTACTTTTATCATCAATTTTAACACAATATTGAAATTGGCTTTAATTAAATATAATGTCCATCATGAAATTATTTTTTTCCTAAATTTTTTACAGTTTAATTAATTAAAGGATTAAATTTATTTCATTTTAATGAATTTACTTTAAAATTAAGCAGTTTAATCTTACTTCTTTTTCACGCTAAGTCATTAAGAATTCACGATCTATATTTTAGAAACATTTTTATAATTTCACTCAAAAATTAAAAAGTTTGTTCATATGGGAATAATTTATACGAAAAAAATACATTTTTAAGAAATCTAATAGAAAATTGCCCTCTGGATACAGTACGATGGAAATTATTGAGAAAAATTAAAACTCAAATTATATTATTGCGAGTGACTTGTTTTTAAAAAAATAGCACATAACATTTTTTTTCCTGTTAATACAATATTCAAGAGATACAAACGCTGGTGAGAAGTTTAGCTACAAAAATAAAGTTTTCTAAAATATATTTTTGTGTACGATAGTATCAAATAAATAATTTGTTTTTGTGTGTGTCAACAAACACTATTTAATACACATATTTTCTTATTGATGATTTGAGGCATTTTTGTTGGCTTTTGCAGAAACAATATTTTATTTTATCGATATACTAGCAGGCCATGGTTTCCGAAGAAATGTGTACCAATCTTTCGGAAAAATTACGATATGGGTAAAAAAAGGATATTTACTATTCTTTCGAGATTCATTTATGCTATTCGAAATTCGGTTTTGCCCCATAAAAGGAAATTTTATATATGAATCAGCTAAAAGCAAAACAAACGAAATAAAGAAAGCTTGAAAACTCTCTTTAGTTATGACGTTTTTACATACTGAAGTCTTTTCATTCGTGTTCACTAATTCATCTTTGGTTGTTAGAGTATTGGGAAAACCAAAACCACGTTCGCAGTAGTCGGCGACAAATCTTTCTCACAAAAAGAGAATGGAAAGAAATGGCTTTTGATACTGTATAATTTTTCTAACTCATATGGTTAAACGTAGATGACAATTTTAAGAGTGAAGGAAACCACAATCCACCATTTTTTGATACAATACTCACCGTAGTAAAAGCAACTTTACAGTGAGTTCAAACCCTCTTTAATTATCGTTTAAAGTAGTTACAGAGGAAGAGTACATCCATAATCCAAAAAAAGACTTCGAAGATTTCACTTAATACTTGTTTTGTTTGAAGAATTTGAAAGAAGATTCGCTGACTTAATTAGGTTGAAAGAAATACTCAATTTTATATTTCCATTTAATGAAAATATCAACATTGATGGAGTATCTGAAAAAATAGGACATTTAATAGATATCACATCAGTTACGGTCGAGGAAGAAATTATTAAATTAAGATGCGATATATTTCTTAAATCCAGAGCATATTTAGCGATACTGAATTTTGGAAATTAATTTCTGAGGAAACGTTTCCAAATATTTACAAATTGATTTTGTATTTAAAATCATACTTTGGATTGAGATATATTTGCGAATCTGCTTTTTCAACCATGAACAAAATACAAACATTGGTCGCATTTAACAGATGAACATTTAATTTCGTGTTTATGCATTGCAATAAGTTCGCATCAGCCACAATATGATAAATTTGTCGCAGATATACAGTGCCAAATTTCAACTAAAAGTGATGAGGATGATGTCAGTTTTTGATATATGAATACTTTGATTATTTTTGTCAGTAAATTTTTATTTTGTAAATATTAAGTTTTTTTTAGAAAAATTACATAATTTAACATTTTTTCTATTTACTGAAAATAAATATGTACGTTAATTTAGCTCTGCCATTGGTAGACCGCCGTCGATTTTTTAAATGTGGAGTAGACCCCGGATGCCAAAAATTTGGCCACCCCTGGTATACATAAATATATTAAGACTATGAAGTTAAGTATCAGTGAAACTACAATTTCCATATTAGAATTTAAGTCCAGTATTTTTTAAGGAAATATGTATTGATACTATCTGAAAAACTCTCGATGATTCCTAAAGCAGCAAGAATATATATAGATAAGAAAAAGTATAGAAAAAAATTGAGTGTTCAAGAAAAGGATAAGCTTTGAATAGTTAAAAGCTTATTTCAAAATGCTAATGAAATGAATATTTCAAGACTAATAATTACAACAGATTAATTAAAATTTATATTCTCAATATTTCAAAAATTGGGAATTAAACTTTTTCAATAAAACAAATTTAAACTATAGCGTATGAAAAAGTAAAGAAATGATGAAACAAATATTTAGGATTTATTCTATATTAATTTAAGCATTAGTTTTTATAAGCAATTATTCTAATAATTAATTAATGTCATTTGATTGGTTTATTACATTCTAATAATTATGAAAAAATTCATAATATTAATTTATTTTAATAATTATTTTACATTAGTTCCACTGGCAAAGGCATATTAGCAAAAAATTTAGTTTTGGAATTTATAACTGTAAATAACTTAAAATTAACATTTTTTATATAAATGTCAACACTATACCTATGATGTGAACATTAAAACATAAAAATGGCAATATTAATTTTTTTAAGTGTATATTTCCATTTGATTAATTTCTTTAATTAACCAAATGGAAATATATACTTAAAAAAAATTGATGATTTATTTAATGGATTTAGTTATTTGCACAGAAACATAACATTGCATTTCCTTGCATTAAACATAAATTAAATATTTTAATTCCATATCAGATATAATTCATCTTGATTATAAGATAAATATACTAGTTTATAGTAACAAAATAAAATTCTAGTAAATGAGAATAATGAAATTAAATATTTTTTAGAGAAATTTCTAATGATGCTAATGATTTTATAAAAAAAATAATAAATAAATAAAAATAATAAATAAATAAATAAAAATCACAATTTTTTTTATCTAAAGGAAGAGTTTACTTGTTCTTTAAATATATTATAAAAACTTCACAATATAATTTTCTTTCACATAAAGTTGTACACTTTCCTTCAATAATAATAGAATGAAAGTAATAGAAGAAATAAATAAATAAAAGTGGATTCATTGGATTATTTAATCACCAATATTTAATATATATATAATGTATAACACATCTAATACTAACATCAAAACAATTACAAACCTGTCAAGACAATAAAAATGAATTTATTAAAACAGGAAAACCTCTCAGGTCAATAATTACCTTTCAAACTTTTCAATAGCAATTTTCATAGTTTTAGTGAACAAATAAATTAACGCTAGTTATTAATACTGATTCACAAAAAACTATTTCATGAATATATGCTAAATATTTTTAGAAGATTATGTTCAATAAACATTCAGGTTTTGGAGGAATTTTCAAGATTTACATAAGTAAAAAATGCATTTCTTAATATAAATTAAGTCAATATTTGTTTTGCATAATTGTACTTTTAGGTACTTTTTTAGTAAAAATTGTTAAGACTCACTTAGAAAAAAAATTAAAGGATTCACTTAAAACACCATTTGTACTTCACATCAAAATATTTGGTTAAAATTCATAGCCTGTAGTGAGATATTAAGCAACTGTGCTCTTAGTATAAAAAAAAAAACCCTTCATCTGCTAGCCAATGTATTATTCAAAGTATTGCATTTTTGTTACTCAATACTATACTTAATTTCTTATGTTGATAATTTCATTGTAGTGAATTAACATGAGTGCATCAGATGATAAAGATAGCATGAATGCAAAGATAATAACAAGAATGCCTCCTACAAATTATTCAAAAAATAGAATATTTTGTATTTCATCATTATTTTGCATTCATGATTTATCAATTTAGGCTCCTTTTCATTTCAAAGTTTAAAAATGACAGAAAAGGCATTATTTTGCCTTTTCTCTCATCAAGCAAAAATCTTTGATGTAGTTTTGTAGGCAAGTTTGCAACATGGCAGCCATTTGATTACAATCAGATCACAACAATAAATACATTGAAATTAACAAGATTTGTTTTGAAAAAAAATTCAATGCTATAATTTTTTGCTTATGCATTATTTTACAGATCTAGTCATAAAAACTTTTTGACACTATAAAATGTAAAGAGAGTTTTGTATGCTGAGTTAAATGAAATCCCCATAAGGTATTGTTAATTGCTATATAGAAAAATGAGTAATCTATGATACATAAATAATACAACAAAAACAATAATTGTTAGCAAAATGGGGTATATCCAAATTCACTTTTAGTTGCAAATTTAAATGTTAAAAATAGAGAATTTTAACTGCAATAATTTTAGTTTAAATGAAAAGGATTTGCATTAAAAGATTATATATATATATATATATATATATATATATATATATATATATATAATTACATTAGCAAATGTTTAATGAACATACTGTAGCAAATGTTTAATGAAAATCTGATTTAAAATATTTCAATTGAGTTCATAGTGTTTGATAGATGTATATTAATATAACAGAATTGTTTACTAACATTTAGACAATGTATCAGATACAATAAAGAAATAATTATGAACATTTAAAACAAATTAGCCCAAACAACTATTGTAACAGATGAGCACACACATTATGCAAATTTTACTTGATGCAGTTACCAAAACATTAAGTATTGTTTAATTAAAAATTTGAAAATTTAATGCCATAATTTTGATCATAATTATTAATAACAAAGATTTACTTCATTATACTTATCTACAATGAAAAATATCAAAATTTTCATTTTTCCAGTAACCACCCAGATGACACAAACAACTATTTTTCTTATTTATTTTTTTCATTTACAACTAAAACACAGCACTAATTAGTCATTTATATTATAAATAAGAGGGGTCCAAAAGTGATTGTCTTCACTTATATCAAATGCATAATAATAAAGGGGGATAAAAAAAAAAACATTTCCATCATTTTTATAAAAAAAAAATCAATGAATTTTAACAACTAATTATTCAAACTGCCTTTGGTAAGCACGAAAATGTATGAAAATTGATTTTCTTCTTAAATCTAAAAAGGTTTGATACAAATTTTAACCAACATGTAGTTGATCTCTTTTTCCAGTCTATTCTTGCACCTACAATTTGTTTCTTAATTTCTTGCCTTAAATATTGATTCTTTGAAAATTATTATTGCTTTGTTGCTTCAAAATATTTATGTGACAACACCTACATTAAAGACATATTTTCACATTAATGAATTTTGCTGAAAATTACATGGAGAGCAAACAAGCTGAATTATAATATTTTCAATAATTAATAAGATGCAAATGTTTGAAAATAAATAAAATGGATATATGATAACTGCATAATAAGCAGCTTAATGGTCGGGTGCTATTGCAAGGCATTTCAAAATTCATTGCATAAATTACTTGTTAGGGCAGATTTTTCATAGATATTGGACAGTATTCAAATGTTGCAAGGGAGGAAACCCAAAAAAATTGCAAGCATCCATTCTGATAGATGTGCATGTAAAAAAGTGCAACACATCTATTTTCCATGGTTAGCAGTGCCTGGGATTGAACACAGGACCCTTATACTATGAAGAACTCTGTCCTACCACTAAGCCACACAAGCTCATGTGATAAAATATATATTGTCAAATAATTTAGTTTTACTAAAAGACAGTGGAGGATATTTTTTAAATAAATCACTATATAAACTCCATCAATAATATGTATATCATACATTACAAGTTCATAATGGGTCTTCTCTGGCTTCCTATCTCTAAATTGGAAGACCCAGATGGTTCTGTCATTTAAGAGCAAAAATTGTACTTCCACTCTGGAAGGGGGGTGTTCTGTTAGAAAATAAAAGATATTCCTTCTAACTTCATTCGCCCAGTGCCTGACAGACAGGCTAGGCTTTGTCAAGTGCCATAAGTAACAACAACACAGTTCCCTGAACATAATTATTAGGATTAGTGCTGGCAAGTTTTTTAGATTCCTCATTGTAACATGTGGAGGTAGTTCATAATCTATGAAAAATCCTTCAGAAACATTATATGCAGTAGTTATTAAAAAAATTTCCAGCTGTTAGAGTGTTAACTATATGGTAACAAAATAGAATATGAAATATGTTATTTCATCTTAATATATTTTTATAAATAAAAGCAGTCATTTTTAGGATACACTGCATTTAAAGTATAACATATTCCATAAATTATGCCATAAGACTTAACAATATGCATAGTTGTTAAAATGTAGCAAATCAAATTAATAACAGATATAATCAAAATTTAACAAAACTTTTATTGACTTAAAACATTTTCACATAAGGCATAGGTTTTGCAAGTTTGCTGTAGACATAAATTCTTTGCCATGTTGGAATTTCATATTTATGTGCATTAGGATCACGAGCTTGAGAGTACATGCGCCTATAGAAATATCTCATATTTTTAATTTCTTCTTCACTGCGATCATCAGCACCCAAGTATGGCTTTAAGACTACATTTTCTTGAGGCATCGGAGTGTTTAACATAAATTTAAGAAAGATTCTAAATACTTCCTTGTTGAATCCTTTGATTTCCCCATTTTCTATTGTATCAAAAAGACGCATTTCACCTGAAGACCAGCAAATATTGCGACGGTTTTTATAATCTACATCTTCATGAAATGCAATGGTATTTAGCTGATATACATAGAAATTCCAATCTTGACCATTTGAAACAATAGCTTGAGACACAAGGGGGTAAGTTAAATCATGATATGGAGTGAAACCTAAGAGGAGAAAATTGAATATTAAAATAATAAGCAATTGGAAAACATGTAGACAAACTATGCACTATACAAACAAAATTATTTTACGATCATTACAAGCGCAAAGTATTTCAAAAAATTAGAAAATATTTACTGTATCACATTTAATATATATATATAATGTAATTTGAAAATCAAGATAAATCAAAGAAGAAATTATACAATTTAATGCCAATAAGAAAAACATTATAATACAAATATAAAGAGGGAAAAGGCATAGGGACCACATCTTCATCAAGAGGGAGATGGTCAACTATGCAAATAAGACACTCTTTTCTCACAAGTACGAAAGACAAAAGTCTAAAAATATTTATGCTATTCCCCCAAAGAGTGTCTGTATAAGAAGAAAATGCAACTATATCAAAATTTAAGTAAATAGAATCAAAGTAATACATTGAAAAATAAGCAAAGCAATATTATCAAATACAAAAGAATATGGTAGCCAAAAGTAATAAGAAAAGTTACAAATTAAATTAAGAAGTTAAAGTATTTATAATTTTTAATATAGATTAAAAGTTAAAATTAAAGTGAAAGTAGGTGTTTTTGGGATTCTTATAAGAACTTCAATGCTTGGGTGTATTTGGATGCTTGGGATATAATTTTAAAAAACATAAATAATAAAATGAGCTTACAATATACATTGGTTAATCATCAGTAAGGTTTGCAATAAAATGTTTAATAATTAATAAATTTAAAGGTAAATCTTCATAAAAAATATGAAAAATAAAGTTCTTATGAATTATCATAGAGACTAATTAGTGCAATTAAAGTCAAGTAAGGATACAGATAATTATAGTTCTAAAGTACATATATTATATGATACTTTGAATGCATTGCATAATTATATTATTTATTTAGCCATTATTATGAAAATCATAAAACAAAAAAATCTTGGCACAAATGATGTAAAAAAAAGTTCATACAGTTTTCATTCATCAAGTAAAATTCTACTAAAATGTTATACATTCCATTAAAAAAATGCATTTCCAAATAAAATAAATATTTATATTAAACTTCTCTCTATTTTCATATGTTGGAAGAAATATTAAAAAATATGATTTTGAAGAATAAAATATTTTTATAGACAAATAAAAATTAAAAACAATCATTTCCTATTTTTTTTAAAATATCTTATAAAAAGCTATGATAACAACACACTAAAGAAGAGAGAAAAATTTCAAAATATAATTGGTTATTACTCCTAGAAATGAAAAACTAAGTAAAGTAGAAATTTTTAACATTAAAAATATAATTATAAAGGAAAAATTTCAATAAACATTTCTTAAACTAAAACAAATTAAAAATTTCTTTCATACAAAATTTTAATTTAATAAAATTGAAGTTAATAATTGTTTATTTGTCAAGTAAAACCACATCAGCCTTTTTAATGTGGTTTATTTGAATTTTTTAGGTATAAAGTTTGTTAGTGTTTTTTTTTTTTTAAAAATGAACATAACTGTCAAAATTTATTTATTTGCAATTATTTCTTACCTTGGTAAGTGGCAACAGCATTAAGCCATCCAAAGGATGAAATAATACCAACACTATCTTTAATTTTTGACAGATCATAGGTTTTAAGTTGACTAAGAAAGTTATTTAAGTTATTGGAAGAGTATACAAGTAAAAATGGATATTCACATGGATCATCAAACCAATAACCTGGAAAACAAATAGAATTAATCAAAATAAACAAAAAATTAA